>CM077248.1:14709427-14991927 GCA_039654775.1 Spinibarbus caldwelli | reverse complement strand
TCAATCAAAGCACAAAATATTAAACATTTTAATTAATTAAAATTAATACATTAAAGGTATTCACCCAAAAATGAACATTTTAACCTGTATGGCTTTATTTCTTCTGTGGAACACAGAAGAAGCTATTTTGAAAAATGTTGGTAACCAAATAGTTTTGATGTCTATTGACTTCCATGAATGAACGAATGAATGAATAAAACAAAAATAATAAAATAATAATTGTATAATAATAGAAATTATATACTAATATAACATCATATAATATATAAATATTAAATACACAGGTTTGGAATTACATTAAAAAAAATTGGAGCTGAACCAAGTCTTGAAATTCTTGACACAAAAATATAAGTTAATATGTCCATTATGGTGTGGCACTTTAGTATGACATTAAAATTAATTTATTTACATGACAACAAAATTGTTTGCCAGTTTGCCATAATCTGATTACATTGCACTTAATTCAGCCAAGTCGTGTCTGTTTTAATACACATACAGTTCATAGCTGCAGATATGCAGAAACTTGTTTCTGTTTCCAGTGTGGTCAGTTGTCACCAATAGTTTACATAAATCTCAAATGGCGTATACAGAAAAGTCTCTTGTTTTCCTCAGCTATATTTGGCAACCCAAGTGTTTGTTTGTGTACATTTGGACAAGTGTGTATATACAGTAATATATGCATGAATGTTTTTGAGTGTGGCATACAGGTGAATGGTGTGGGTCAACATAAATAGGACTCGTTAATTGCCCTTAGTTAAATACAGCCCACTTGCATCTCTCTAATTACTTTTGTGTCACCATTGTTTTTTTGTTTTGTTTTTTTTAAGCAGGAATATGTAGCGGAAGGCAGACAAAACAGAATCACTGCGCTCCAACAACAATGAAATATTCATATTGTTTTTTTTTTTCCCCTCTTGCTGCCACTCCTGTCCTTCCTTAGTATCTCTTTCTATTCCTCTCATCTTCCTGCACTGTTTCCCTCACTCTTTCTTATTCTGTGATATATTTAAATGTTAATAACCATTCATTCTTGACACCCTATCTGCTGAGCCCCGAGTTTAACAGGAAATCTATTTAATCTGAAGAATCTCATTACATGATCATGGCAGCAGCCAAAGGCATGAAGGTGCTCGTGAGAGAGAGAGAGAGAGAGAGAGAGAGAGAGAGAGAGAGAGAGGGGATGGAAAAGGCAAAAGAGAGAGGGGGAGATGGAAAAATGAGTGCAATTCTTTAATTTAATCCATAGCTGTGCATGGAGAAACAGAGAGATAGCAAGGAAGCCCCTTCTTCTCCAGCTCCATTTGACTAGATAATGATTAAATGTTTTCTATTGTGCCACAGCTGGTAGGTTTTATCATTCTGAGAGAGGGTGAGAGAATGAGTGAATTGATAGAATAAAAAGAGAGAGAGAGAGAAAGAGAACAAAAATACACCCCCAATGCTTTTGACTGTCTTCCAAATATTAACTCCTTTTAAGGCCATTAAAAGATTATCTCTGATTTAGCAAAATGTCGTCTGGAAACATTAGCAACAGCCTGTTCTAGTGAACAAACCCCCCGAATCCCACCCTCCCCTCCCGCCCCTATTATCTCATTCACCCAGCACTATTTAATTTCATTTCCATGAATATGCAATGAATTTAATTTTGAGCACTATTTTCATCTGCTCCTGTAATCACAAAAAATGCCAGTGTAATTAGTTTCTAATTACTTGCTTTAATTGTTGTAGTAATCATTTTAATTACCCAAATGCACAGACATTATATGCTAAAAAGGAAATGATCTGCGCGCACCTCCTACCTTGTCCCTCTTTCTTCTCGAGTTTGATATCTCGATTTTGACGTGGGCCAAGCGCGCATTGAAATACGGTGCTGACGAGGGCTTGTGTTTGTGGACGTCAGATAAAGTGTGAGAGAATAGAGAGAAAACAAAATAACTCTGGCGAGGGAAGCTGGCCCATCGTACGGCGTAGCATCCCAGCAATCTGCCGAGCGGAAATTTGCATGCCCCGGAAAAGCTATTAAGTTAAAATATACAGTTATTGTACCTTTCTGGGCCTAGCGCCATACAAATGCTTATTGCATGTGCTTATAGCTGGGGCCTAGCAGATGGTAAATCATGAAATTTTATGAAATTATTACACTGGCGAGGTGCTTTGAAAAGGAACAGCTGTGAGAGAGATGGGACATTATAAACACTCACAGGTGTTCCGTCTCTAGCCTCCGCCAGCCCTGACATCAAAAAATTAAATTATAAACAAACCAGCAAATGTTGTAATCTCCTTTGCAGACACACTACTTACAGGCGGAAATTGCTTAAACTAAGCAAAGAATTAAATTTTCATTTGCATAAAATATTTACGGAGGCGAAGAAATTTCATTGCGGGGCTCTCCTCGGTGCTCGGCTGCCAAGTTTTGGGGGGAAAATTGCAGGCGCGCTAGTCGCAGCAGGCTAATGCTAACATGGAGGGAGCTCCATTAGGGACAGCGCTAATGGGTACTTCACCCAAGCACATATGGGCGAGAACACCTAATAAGAGCTGGCTGGCCGCTGCCAAACTCTGCTGCGAGCTTGTGTTTCTCATTAAGATTTTATTCCTACCTTAGTATTTAATTAGCCACTTCTGCACGGGGACTGCAGGAGATGGCCTGGGAGTGATGGAAATTGGAAATTCAGATGTAGACGCTCTTGTATAGCGCTGCTCTTCGGGTTCTGGCACACTTCTTGTGGCCTGGCTGGACTTCTCGGCGTGAGGGCTTCACAACTGTGGTAACTTTGGCACCCTGACTGTTGTGTCATTGTTTTGTCCTGAAGACCTGGTGTTCTTGCCATAGCACTATGAATCGGCATGGTGATTCTAACGTATAGTTTATGGCCCCATAGGCTGTATGAATGAAGCACTGTAATTGGCAGGCAGGATACAATGATTGTAAAACTAGGCCTATTCAAATAATTTCGTAAAATACACTACTAACAATTACAGTGTAGAGCTTTTTTTTTCCCCCTTCTTCATATCCTGAGACTCCATTATCAGCATTATTGGCAAATATAGAAGCATCTCAAGTAACTGTACATAACTTAGTATGCAGTTAAACAACAATAACATGATATATATATATATATATATATATATATATATATATATATATATATATATATATATATATTTTTTTTTTTTTTTTTTTTTTACAAGTGAAATTATTTTACTGCTTTATAAACGTCACATTTCATGATTTCATGACTGTACACATAAAAAAAATAAAATAAATAAATAAATAAGAAAAATAAAAGAAAAGAAAAATAAAATAAAAAAAAAAACATAGGGCTGGGAGAAGACATGCAGGTATGAGTGTGGAAATATGTGAATACTTGCATATTGGCATTGTATCTATAGAATCAATCCTCAAAAAAAAAAAAAAAAAAAAAAGATAAATGCTTTAACTAGTTTTTAAAATTGTTTTAAGGAAATACTAATATTAATAGAGGCATCAGTATCAGTACTGGTATCTGTGATATTGACCTTAGTACAGTTACACTGTATTTTTATTTTAAGGTGTCCTTGTTACAGTGTAATTCTACATTTAAGTACTGAGTAATAGTAATTAACTACATGCATTTACTATATGGTTAGGATTAGGATTAGAGTTCTTTATTTGTTTATTTATTTATTTATTTATTTATTTATTTAATTGATGGGCAGCCCCATAAAATGATAAAAAATAAATAAATAAATAAATAATAATAAAAAAAAAAATTAATGTAGGGTGTGATTAACTGAGAACGATTACAGAAATCTGTGTAGTTAGTTTTTTTGTTTTTTTTTTAATTAAAAAAATTTATTTAAATTATCTGGTTTAAATATGAACATACATAGACCATCAGTAATCAAGACAACAGGCTCTAAATCTAAGTGTGCTGTTTGCTTAAACCATTTTGACCTTTCCTTGGTAAATGATTTGTTCACATTGTGAGCTTATTAGGCGTAATCAGTTTAAGATTATGCATATAAACATATTTAGAGAGTTAAAAACACTGATATTCATTGCAGTCAAGGGCAGGTCACTTGTTTGGTTTTAAAACACTGTCTAGAAGTCATGTGAGAGAGCAGGGACAGCGCTGAACTGCGCTATTCTGACAATATTTCAATGTTGCCAAATGCAAAAAGACATTTGCTGATCTGAAAGTAATATCTAATGCACTGCCATGGGCTAAGATTGACATTGTGCTCAACCCTGCATTGACCGCTTTCACACAGCTTGTGCTCTCACTGATATGATCTGAAATACACTTAGCAAAGTATTGAAAGTAATCCTGACAACAAACGGAGCTAAAAATTTGCATCTTAACATATTCAAGACTCATTTAGTAAGTATTTGCACTCTTAGTGAGTACAATAGAGGCAATAAACACCTACTGTAATGTGATGTGTAGCCAAATGTCAAATACAATGTATGCATCATGATAACTTTGTTTTTTACATCCTGCTGTTTTCCAAATTATAATGTCCTTTCATGGCTAAGTATTTATCGTCTTTGACAGGATATGCTGGTAAAGTATTCAAATGAGATGCTTGTTTTTCCATAGTTTTGTGAGTGGGCCAACGTGCACTAGGCACAGAGGCTGCACTGCAAGGGATTCTGGGAGAGTCATGCATATTCAAATCCACTGCTGGACACGGTCGCCCTAAATAGGCGAGAAGCGTGCAGTACTTAGGGCGTGATTTGTGTATGTGCGCGTGTGTGTTTGTGTATGAGCGTTTGTGAGTCTGTGTTTTGCTTGTAATATCTTGTACCCCTGGCACGCATTGTACTCTTCCCCTCGCAGGCACAATTTTCACATAAGCTCCGGGCTGCTTTCACCCCTGTCTTGCCATAAGCAAGACAGATGCAGTGAAAGTGAAGCAGTGCATGAAATCAAAGAGTCTCTGATTAAACACCAAGGGCCTGGAGACAGTCTGGAAAGGCTGCCCTCCAACCGGCACTACCTGAGATGTTAAAAAAGGGGGTGTAGGAAGAGGGAGGACACAATCTCCCCCACTGAAGTATGCAAAATGACCCTTTCAATAACAGGAATGCACTGATTTTTTTTTTTTTTTGGGTGGGGTGGGGTGGGGTGGGGGGGGGGGGGGGGGGTACATACCAAATAAGTCAAAATCAGTCAACATAAAGAACAATAAATAAAGAAACTCTACCAGAAGTGTACTCATTTTAAGTAGTCATATCACTGCTGACTAGCCTTCTATTTTCCTCACAGCAATTTCTTCATGTAATAAGCTAACTATACCTAATAAATTAGTATCATGAAAATATTTCATTCATAATTTTGATTGAACAAACGTCCAGTGTGTTTTTTTTTATTTTTTAAGAAAAAAAAAGCCTCAGTTTTACCACTTTGAATTCTCTCAAAAAATAATTGGGCTTGCGATGCCAGATTTGATGTTTAATGTATTTAGTATATTTCATGTATTCATACTTAAAGTGATCTTTGATTTAGCAAGTCAGTCTTTTATGATATGAATGGAAAGCAATATGGTAGAGTGAACGTTTCATATTTAAGGGTTTATTTAGTATTCGTTTTGGTAACACTTTACAATAAGGTTTCATTGTTAACATTAATTAACTATATTAGTTAACATGAACAATATTTATATAACATTTATTAATTTTAGTTAATATTAAGTTCAAAACTTACTAATACATTATTAAAATATAAAGTTGTATCTGTTAGCATTAGTTAATGTACTGTTATGAACAAACATTTTCATTAACTGATAACATTAACAAAGATTAATAAATGCTGTATAAATATATTGTTCATTGTTAGTTCATGTCAATTAATGCATTAACTAATGTTAACAAATGAAGCCTTCCTTTTTTTTTTATTATTATTTTTTTTTTTAATACAGTAGCTAATGTTAGTAGCTTTATTATTATTTACTACTACTACTACTACTTTGTCAAGAAAAGGGTTTCTTTTCCCCACACATCAAGACTATTTATTTATTTATTTTAATTGGGCTTTGGCATCATGTTGGTTCGTTAGCAATTTGATCATATACACATTTTAAGCCAAACGTCCAAATCAATACCACATTAGAACTGTACGCTCCCCTCGCTTGAACAGAAGTGAGTGGTTTATTGGCAAACTAATCACAGAGGTTGTTAATACCAGTCGCTTCTACATATCAGCAGACAGCATGACTTGTATCTAAATGTAACTGAATTTAATGTTTCAATGGAATTTGACTGACTTACCTCTTTAGGATGACAGCAACACCGCAATCATAGTATATTAGATGGTGTTCTCTTTGTGATTGTTTAGAGGCAGCGGGTCTCCATAGACCTCCTCATGTCATGTTGATGATATTGAGGCTGTGTTACTGGATCTTAAGCATTATGTAAAGGTCATATCAATGAGTCACTGACACAGTAACTAGCTTCATATTAGCAGTGCTAATAGACCAAGTAGCTTTGTAAATCTCTCTGCTGTTCATAATAAGTATAAGGTGAATTACTTAACATTAAAATGTTTTAAACATAAAGATCTTAATGTTTTTGACATGTAAAACAATGTGAAATGACATAAAAATAATGATACCTAGGTAGATGGTAAATGATTTAGTGTTTGTTTTGAAGAATCTAGCTTCTGATTTTTTGTTGTTTTGTTGAATGCAGTTTCTCTTCCCTTATGGATTTCCTCAAGTGTTTTTGGAATCCAAAGATGTATGACAACTATTTGTTGCCAGAGAGGAGGACCATTACATCTTCTCAACTCTTCATGATGGAGGTGAAATCAATTTAAGCTATGTTTTAGCATTAGCATTTTGTTGAAAAGCCTGCTGCTTTCTGACTGTCACAGTGACCTAATTGTATGTAGCATGTTAACATTTTCAAACACCCCACATATAGCCCATAACCACCTTTTTTGGGTTTTTTTGATTTTTGGGGTGTTTGAAACTGTTAACGTGCTACATAAGACTAGGCTACTGTCACATGACTGTCAAAAAGCAGGAGACATTTAAACAAAATGCTAATGCTAAAACATAGCTAAATTGATTTCACCTCCATGTATAACTCATGAAGGGTTAAGAGGATGTGATCTTCCTCCTTGCCGGGAACAAATGATGAATCTAATAAAACATCACATATGGTTAATCCACATTGAGAGGGCTGTGAACACACTGTTGCTTGTTTATGGTGCTCGTAGCTTCTGTAGCTGAACTATGTTTCACTAGAAGAATCTCATTATAACTTCTAATGACAAATTCAGCCTTTCCAATTACACCCTTCTGGTCACATGCTATCTTAGTGGAAAACTGAGGTTAGTGTAGGACCTACTATAAACTATAATCGGATTAGCTAGTCCTCAATGAAGGTACTGTTAGTGATAAACTGTGCAGTGGGAGAAGATCACAGCTGATACACTACACACATCCAGAGATTTCTTAAATTACACCCGTGGTCTGGACAATGATGCACAAGACGGAACTGATTGTGATGAAGATTCATATTTTGGTGTCTGAGTAATTAAAGAAGATTTCTGACCCTGGACGCTGTCTCGTAAAGGTATTTTAAATGGAGAGAAAGGCAAAAGTGTCTGATAGGGTTCTCAACAGGAGAAGATGCTGAATATAGTAATTAAATGTGCCAGCAAATAGCACCAAACTCATCAACGAGAGCGTTTTTAATGAAATAACACTCTAAATGAACACTGGGAGAAAATAAAAAGTGAGCAATGGCTTTTCGGTGTACTCTGAAATTTTAATTGCCTGTCTGGAGAATATTAGATAAAGCTTGATTAGAAATAAATTGGAAATCTCCGCTGAATGCATCTGCTGATGGGAGTATTATTAAAGCAGACTGCTGTAGAGGACAGGCCCAAAATAAATAAATAAATGAAAGTGAATCTGGACCTGATTGATTGAACACCAGCCCGTTTTGCCTAGTAGAGATTAAAAAACTTTGATAGACATGAAGGGACTTTTTTTTTTTTCTTGGGTATTCTTAATGATGAACCTTGCCTTTGTTTATTTATTAGTTTGAATGTTTGTTTTGGTTATGGATAACCAGTTTGGTAACTGTCTGTCAGACATGACACAGCAAAGCAACAGGCGATAAAAGCTATCTGTCTTTTAGCTGCATACCTGGCAAACGGTAAACGCTAGTGTGCTATTTTGAATTCAGCCCAACTTTCTGTCTCAACCAGTCACGGCAGTGATGAGCAACACTGCATTTTATTGCTTGCATGGTTAATATTTCTGTAGCGTTTTTGTTGGGCAGCTCTCCCCAAACCGGAAATTTATTGAGCTAAAATTCTGATGCTCATGTTTTTTTAAACATCAAACCTGGAATGGAAGAGATTGACTGCAGAAGTTTGGAAACATTGTATATTATAAGACAAATCCCTCAAGATGCCATCTGAAGAATCATAACAGCAGCCATGAAAATACAAGGTATATGTTCATAAAGTGTATCCATTTTGCTTGTATCTATTCCGTGCCAGGTTCATTTAAAACTTAATTTCCGTCCAGTGGACAATGATAAATGCTTCCATGTAGTAACAAACAAATGTTTAGTGTTTCGTTTGAGATGATACTATTGTTCCAAATGGCAGAATATATTATGTATAGTGTAAGTGCACAATATGTGCATCACTTGGGATGCATCTTTATGCTCACACACAGTTCTGATTGGCTGAAAATTTTGCTTTCAGTATCAATGGTCATTTTGTTCCTGGTTAGGATGCGATGGAAAGGAAAAGTCTGTATTTAGATAACACTAAATGGGTCTGTACATTCATGATGAGGTCAAAGTGACAAAGAGTTCAAGCAATTAAAAGACACAGACCTTAAAAAGTATCTAGAATAACATGAAGAGCCTCGTTCTCTCTTCCTCCTCATTACATATGTCTTGCTCATGTATAAGTGCGACCTCTGACTTTTCCCCCTGATTTATTTCCCATGTCTGTCGTCATCATTGGTTCCTAGCTGCCGTTAGCACCCAATTAAACTTAAAGGTCTGTGAGAAGAATCCGACTGAAAAATTATTTGAGCCCCCTAATTATATAATTTCCACCTCTGCCTCACATAAATTTCAGCTACGTTTTTAATGGCCTTTAGTACTTGTTCAGCAACTTATAAATTTCAGTGATCCTTGGAAAAGGAGTGAGGAGATGTGCTTTGTAGACGAATCCCGCCGCTGCGGAGACTCTGTAATGCTTCCTGCTGACCTTTGGGTGGTAAAGCAGATTTATTAGGCAGTCAACAGCGTTTTCCACTGCGGGCACGTACAGCCACTCTCGCCAAGAGTATGTGAAATCATTCACAGTATGTGAAATCATTTTAGTATGAAGTAATGCAAACTATTCCAAGGTATGCCAATTATGCTTGTTTCAGAATAGAACATATGATATTATATAAAAATACTGATTAAATAAAATATGAATTATAAACCCATTGGTCCAATTAACTAGCGTAATTAGTATTCATTGGTATTTGTACGCAATGAGTACATTTACGCTTTGGTGAATATACAGACAAATTGACAGCATTTAAAATGTAAAAATATTTACAAATTTACAGCTTTATAAAAACATAAAATATTACTTAATACATATTATATTAATTTGAAAAAAATGTTTATATTTAAAAAAATGAATAATGCAAATATTATTGGAATATATTTAAAATAAATACACTTTCAGCCTTTGTGTTTAATTCAGTGTGTTACTTGCAATATGTAATTAGTTTTAAAATTTTCTAGCAATTTATGAGTACAAGTTGTTTCTACTCCATTTTTCCAGTGTTCCCTAAAACTAACCACTTCTCAAAAATGTTAAAAACTTGAAAGGCAGAAACGTACATACTAACCATTTTAGTTACAATATTATAAACATGTTTTGAATTTAATTTAATCTGATGCCATTGAGCTTACTCTTACTTATTAAATACAATAAATCAACCTATTAATTACAATAATTCAATATTCTATGAACCTAAAGGGATTTGTAAACAATTTGCAAGTTGGTCATATGTTAAATGCTTATGTTTTTTCATAATGTATTTTTCAGTGTCTTTGCAAGGATTTTCAAACATTCCTTTAGTGAGTCTATTGCTAAAACAATGCAGACAGTGCATTTCACTGAATCTTTTTTTTTTTTTTTTTCTGTATCAATTTGTAAGATGGATTTGATAGATCAAAACAACACACCACCCTTCCCCCCCTCACACACAAACAAACTCACCTTTCTAGAAATGACTGGTCTGTTTATGCCTGTAATTGGCTTGGCTTGATGTTTTCAATAGAAGGAGGAACAAAAGGCCGTTTTGGTGAAATAAGTAGCCTGGGATAACAGTAGCCATCAGGGTGACAGGCAGGGCAGGAGGTCAGCAGACTGCAGAGCATGTTCAGTGGGGCGCTGGGTAATAGAGGACACTGGGGACACTCCAGCCCAGTCGGCCATGAGAGAGAGAGAGTCTGTGTTTTAATAAGACAGACACACACTGAGTTATCAGCACGAAAAATACGAGAAAAAAGAAACAATTTAAGAATGAAATCAATTACTAACAGCCATGAATTTCATACATGTTTGTGTCCAGACGGTTGTTAAGGGGTCAATCAATTTTTCCCTCCACACATCTAGTAATTTGTTTAAAATTTAAAATTTTGTATACAATTACATGAATATATCTTTAATGATGTTTTTAATTTCTTGAGCATAGCATTATTTTAGTTATTTTTAAGCATATATATGTCATAATGAAGAAAAAAAAAACTCAAAAAGAATGAAATTATTGAAATGAAAATATTTTAGTAGTAGTTTGTCATACATTACTTTTATTATTATTTCTTAGAAAAAAGTAAAGCAGCTTTATAATATAATATAATATAATATAATACAATATAATAATAATGAAAATTACAATAATATACATTTTAACAAATTGTCCACCAAAATTAAACCATGCAGTACAACCAATATACAGCAATGTGGCAAAAAACAAACAAACAATCAAACAAATAAATAAATTAATTAATAATATAAAATAAAATAAACAGGGGTCTTAGAACAAAATGCTTTTAAGCTGACTACTATTCACTTGATGAAAATATTGCAATATTTATATATTTTGAAATATAAGAACTGTTTAACCGTTCCTATTACTATTTGACATCTGACTGAAACAAAATATAATTTTCAAAGTAATTATAAATAAAACAGTACCAAATCAGAAACACCCATCTCACACACCTTTTCTTCACGTGTATAACTTACAGTCCGAATCAGGTAAATGTGATTGTATTGTTGGTGTGATATAGTTGAGAGTGAGATATAGTTATTGTGTGTCTCAATGTTTTTACTTTTCCCTTTTCCTCCATTTTGATAACATTGATTAGACAAGGAGAAAAAGGAGAGATAGAGAAAGAGAGAGAGGTGAAGATGCCGACATTCTATCACGGCAGACACATATTGACTGGCAGTCTGAAACTAGTCACTCACTCATCAGGGATGGCTGGCCTGATTGAGTTGCCAGGAGCGCGTAAATGAGGCCTCCATCCACTGCGCTTTGAAATGAACTGCAATCTTTTTCGGGCCTTGTTGTTTGGGCAGCTGAGAGAAGGAAAACGACAGAGAAGGAAAGAAAGAGAGGGGGATGGAGATAGATTTAAAACCTTAGAGGATGGAAGAGAATAAGTTTATTGAAAGAAAAGGGTGAGAGAAGAAATAAGTGTGCAATAATGAACGATGCTGAAATGGCCGAGCTGTTGTGTTTTGGGTTGTTGGTGTGAATGGATTTCTGATGACCGGGATAAAGGACACTACTAACTGGAAAAATATTATGCATGAAAGTATTATTTTGGATGAGTCTGAGGTATTCACGTATGTTTGGGTATCTATCTCTTCCTGTAACAGGCTGAACGAGATGAGAGACGTGCAGATCCATATGCAAGCTTTTATTAATAGACATGGTCAAAACACAGGCAGGGTCGAACAAATGACAAACAGGTATATAGAGGACAAGACAGATGAGTACTCAAATAAACAGGCGTGGTCTTCGATCGGCGAACAATATCCAGAGGGCTTAACAAGAGGGGTAATCTGGAAAGCAATAGTCCAGGCAGGGGCAAACAGAGTCCGAACGACAAGACGAGAGAGATATATATCCAAGGCGGGCTATAAACTTCAGGGCAGGCAGAGAACAGAAAATAAACGAGATACACAGGCTAGGATCAGAACACGAATGACTCATGTAATAACCAAGAAAACTTGACTAGGACTAAGACTAAGAAAACACAGAAAGGCTCCGTATCGCAGCTATCACTATAGGAGAGCGATAAATGCAGAACAATACTCAGCGATTAGAACGAGGAAGTCCAAGGCTTATGTAGGGTGTGTGATTGTGTGATGGGTCTCAGGTGTGAGCGTGTGATTAGTGAAATGGCTGCTGGGAAATGTAGTCCGGAGTGACATGTAACAGTCTGTGTAGTGTGAGAGTCAATGTAATGGAAGAGTGACCTCTGGTGGTAAGTAGATGTAAGTCCATGGACCAGATTCATGACACTTCCATTTTCTCACAAAATCTGTTTTTCCTTGCCCGTCACTTAATGTCAGATTCATAATGTGTCAAATATTTATTTTAAAACTGACAAATCTAGCATTCACTTCAAAGAATGAATGAACTGAAACTACAGGACGCTTTCAAACTGATTTCCAGTTCCATCTATTTATTTTCTGTAACAGTCAGACATGAGAAAATCTCATGATTAAATATTAATATTTTGCATATCATACATATATTAAATGCAATTGCCATCTTTCTTCTGTCGGGATATAGTAGTGATGATTATTTTAACAACATTTATATACCTTAAGATTATTTTTAATTTGCAGTATATGAAGTAGTTATGGTTCAAAGTGGTTTTAAGGATTGTGAGGGATAATGTAATGTCATAATTTTGCTAAAATAAAGAAATAAATACACTTTTATATTAAGAAAATTAATTATCCATTTTATTTTCTACTTTCACTAAAATATATATATATATATATATATATATATATATATATATATATATATATATGTATAACTTGGACACCTATAATGTTTTCATAATAGTGATTAGATCACTATAAAATCAAACAGTTACGTGCATACAACCATTACACCGAAAGAAAACACTATGGATGTTTATTTTTTATGTGTATTTCTTCCCTTCAGTTTTCTTTTCCTCTTTCCTGGCTGTTAGCCAGCCATAAACGAGTCACCATAATCTACTTTCTCTCAGGTCCTGGACTGAGCCCTCACACTTTACCTTCCACAACCTTACTAACACTGGCCCAGTTAGCTGCTCAGTTAGTGCAGCTAACAGGGGTGGACAAAGGTTAGTTTTCAGTGAATACCAAAAGCTTCTCTGTGTGTGTGCGTCTTTCTCTCTTCCTCTAAATTTTAGTGTACTTTATTTGCTGGACATTTGCTTTATCATACGATTTGCCCATTACTAGTTTCACATATACTTCTTGGTAAGATTTTTTTTTTGATGTGTTTAAAAGAAGTCTCTTATGCCCACCAAGGGAAGTCTCTTTTGCCCAATCAAAAATACAGTAAAATATTAATATTGTGAGATTTTATTATTTATTACAATTTATTACAGTTTTCCATTTTAATATATTTGCTGTTTAATTTAAATGTCATTGTATCATGACAACTCTTGGAAGATTTTAGCATGGTAATGGATATGACAATGTTAAAGTATTTGGTCTTGGTGGAATAGATCTGCTATGCTGCTGAATTGCTGCTGCTGTAGATTATTGCTGCTGCAAATCAAGTACAGGAAATTTCTACTGTCAATACCTATGCCGATACGGTGCTGTGAGTATTTAAGACATACTGCTGCTCCAAAAATAGCATATAAAATAACCTGTAGCAGATCTACAGGTGAAGCTGGAGAAGGTGGAGGGTTTCAGAGAAACTCTGAAAGCATGGTGCAAACTGATCTAGTCATTGCTACCTAGCCATTTAAAGGGGTGGTTGACTGTTTTTTTTTTTTTTTTCTAGGCTTGATTGTGTTTATGGGGTGCAGTCTAATGTGTTAATGCTTCATTTAAAAAAAAAAAAAAAAAAAAAAAAACATTTTTTCACGTAATTTACCTTTATTCTACACTGCTCTGTCCCTCCTCCTATAAACGCGCTGATGATTTCCGGTTTTTATGAAGCCCCTCCCTCAGAAATACACAATGGGCTGACGGTGCGTTCCAAATGTGATATATCGCCCTCCGAAGGCCACTTTGGAGTGAAAACAATCATGGCCCGAAGGGTCTTTCCAAACCAAAGTGCTCAAAACTAGCCACTTCAAAGGGCCCTTCGGAATGAAGGATTTCGAAGGGTACAACTGATGGACACTTCGGGCTCCCATGATCCTTTGCACAGATTCTTTGCATGATGACGGCGCCTCCGTGTGGGCAAGGGATGATGACGCAGAAGGGCACTTCAAGAAACAGTTGTTTGGTCCTCTACACTCTTCAACCCTTCGAAGGTCTCACTCCGGAGGCTAAACCCTTTGAAGGGATTAGGGCATAGGGATGAGTCCTTCCGAATGGAACGCAGGGTCAGACTGGTTAGCTGGCCCAGTGTGCTGTGATTCATTAAACCGCCTAGTGCACTTGCAGAAACGTCACGCCTCTCACCTCAGAATGTGCTCCGGTTGTATTATAAACAATGGCGTTGTCAATATTGCTTATCAATTTGAGCCCAAATGAGACACAGAGAATATTAGTGAAGAGGATCGTGCAGAACCTGTACAAGCACACAGCTATTAATGGTATGTTTTTTGTTTGTTGTAGTCTCATACTTTTAGATACGCTGTTATTTGTAAATGCTACTGCTTATGTTAGCTTTTAACATACGGTTTTATCCTCATTAAAGCTTTAATACAGCACGGCAACCACGTGTGCATCCATATTTAATGCTTCTCATAGCTATGTGAAAAATATCTGTCTGTCTATACAAATTGGGCCTCATTCATGAAACTTGCGTAAATTCACAAACGCTTTGTAAACGACCGATTTGAGAGTTAAACGTGTATGTTAATGAATTCCAGTCATTCGTAAACACGGCGCTCGTGCATGCCCCGCCTATGAATTACAGCTTTGCAAATTGTGTCCAGGAACGCAGTGGAATATTCAGGTCTACTTTCTCAGGTTTGGCTCCAGTATATTGCATAAATACAAAAAGACTAATAGGCCATATGCCTAAATATAAATATTCAATAATGTGTGTCCACCAAAGCGTTTTTAGCTAGCTGAAAAAATGTCAGGCGCTCTTCTTAAAGTGGAAGTGAAGCAGTCAGTCAAGTTTACATTATTTAATAAAGTGATTTTCACTTTAATTAAAAAATATATAACAAACATGATTAATGTAATCTTTTTAAAGAAAAAAGGATGTTTTGTTATAGCTTTTAGAGCAAGGGCATCGCCATCTTGCAGTCCACCGCGTGTGACGTCACGTGGTTGATTCACTCCGCTGGCCAGTTAAGTAATATATAAGTATTTCTTTACTTTTTGTACACACGTTTGTTTAAATGGAGACGAACTTGAAAGCACTGTTGAGCCCATAATGTTCAACTGCTCATGCATTTGAGCCGATACTGCAAGGGGACTGATCATTACTGTTACGAGTGGAAGAAGTTGTGAATCTGCTCTGGTTTGCAGTGAAGAGCCGATCGTAAACAAATCGCATTTATGTGGATACTCATCAAAACAGCCATTAACATAAAATTCTGTATATTTGCTCAAGCAGACTAGAAAGAGGCTTTTTGCGTGAGTGTGTGCTTGCGGAGAAGCAATCTGTAACAGTGCAAGTACCGCATTGAAATATCTTTCGTGCTAACGCGCTTTTGAATGGCTTAAAACACTTTAATGTTTAAACTGACAAGGCTTAAAGCACGTGAGAATGATAAAGCAGCACTAGCCCAATCATTCAGACGGGTGTTTTGTTAAACTGCATTCTCTTAACAGCAGGTGAACATAAAATATGTTACACACCACTACAGGTGAACGAGCCAGTGTAATGCAAATATGTCTGAAAGATCTGACATAAGATGCTGTATGAACGATACAGTATGAAGCGTTGTTTGTTTACATCACGTTGCGCCGTGCATTATGAAAACAATGTTTGGGATACAATGATGATGAGGTGATATTGTTATGTCGAATATTCATAACAATACTGTATAGATACTGTATATGTCGAATATTCATCCAAATTATGGTGAAAATCAAAACATTTGTGTGTTAAAATAACATTTATTTGTTCAAAAAGTAAAGAAATGCTTATATCACTTTACTGGCCAACAGAGCGAACCAACCCCGTGACGTCACACGTGGTGGTACTCAATGTTGCCAGACGTACGATAATTATCGTGTTTGTACGATAATTTAGACCTCTGTACGATGTACGATCAATAATGAAAAATATCCCATAATGTACCATAATTTCAGAATTTTGTGAAACTTGTAATGTTGGTCCTTTTAATCATAGAGATTCTATCCTAATTCATCTAGCTGTGGATCCTATGTCTACCGTGCCCTGCTTTTAAAGCAACACTATGTAACTTTTGGCGCTCTAGCGGTTAATAAACAGAACTGCACAGAAGAACATTCTAACCGGAGCTACTTCTCTAAATGTATGTCTATGGCGATTCACGCAGGCATGTGTGAAGACCCTAACAGGCTACAATAGTCCGAATATAAGCACTTATTATCCCGTAGTGTTTCGGGATAAGACAAAAAGGCGGTTTGGAAGACGAATTCATGATGTACTCACTCATTATATACATTTTGCAAATTTTGAACACAGAAAAAGTTACATAGTGCTGCTTTAAGCCAACGAGCACTATGTTGCGATCCATGACGGCATCAAGTCTGTACCGCAAACGGACCCCCTCAACATCTGGCAACACGCATGCTTCTGATAACTGGAGTTTGAACCTTCCCACTTACGTACGCCTAGTTATTTATCTATTGTGGTAATTTGCAGGTTGTCAAAAAGTTGTTGGTCTAGATAAATAGCTGTATTCTGTATGTTAGACTCGTGTACGATAATTTTCTTCCAAACACAATCTGGCAACACTGGTGGTACTGCAAGATGGCGGCGCCCTTGCTCTAAAAGCTGTAACAAAACATCCTTTTTTCTTTAAAATGGTTACATTAATCGTGTTTGTTATATATATATATATATATATATATATATATTTTTTTTTTTTTTTTTTTTTTTTTTTTTTTGTTAAAGTGGAAATCACTTTGCTAAATAATGAAAACTTGAAAACGTTTTGGTGGCACAGTTGTTTTTTTTTGTTTTTTTTTGAGACGCTTTAGTTACTATGATTTGGAATATCCACGGCGGCAACGTATTACTAGTATCTCATTTTTAGGAATTTTACTAAATAAAAAAAAAAAACAGTAACCAGTACTATTGACTTCTCCATTGTTGTAGGCAGTCGTTGTACAAGTAGGATGGTTGGTCGCTATTAGTATCACCCGTCCTCTATTTACGGCTAGGTAAATAGAGACAGTGACAAGCGCTGCGTTTTACAGTTATCAACTCAGCTGCAAAAAAAAAAAAAAAAAAAAGAGAGGAGAGGAGAGGACAAGGGCAAATGAACTTGTAATTATTATGGTATTGCATCAAAATTCAGTGTCATCAGTTTGCCAAAAAGAACACAGAAAGTTTCACACACCATTTACAGCTTGTAGGGAGCAGGTGTACATTTCTTTTGGACCAACTAACATTTGAAAATACAAACATTTTCATGAATTCGAAAGTTTACGTCAGAACAGCTTTACGAATGATTTACACAAAAATTTGTTCTGCTCGTGTTTCATGAATGAGGCCCATAAAGTGTATTATTGGAACATAGTTTATTGGAGCTGACAAGCTGATGATCTGAATCAGGTGAGAGAGAGAGAGAGAGAGAGAGAGAGAGAGATGTAGAGCAGAGCGTGTGCAGAGCATGGGGACATGAGGAACAGGATTAAAACATTGATTTTGAAACTTGTGAATCCATTAGAATCGTTAGAAGACAGAATCGCGATTCATATATGAATCAATTTTTTCGTGCGCCCCTAGTTTTGATGGCATGGCAACAACTCTTCCTCTTCTCTAGAGCAAGGCAGCATGGCCTCGCCCCCTTTGTTGCATGTTCCCGGGGGTAGGGTTTATATAAATTTGTGGGTTTGTGACATCACAAACCCAGGAAGTAACTTCTTGTAGTCCCTACCAGCCATATTTGTGGGGATTAAACTGCCATAATTTAAAACATGTAAAGCAGCAAGCTTTACATGTTACATGTAAAGCAGCAATGGCCTGTGTATGCAACATGAACCAATCAGCTTGTGCCAAGTACTTTACCGCTGTGAATATCATCAGTTTGCGTTAAGGACCCATCAGCCTGCGCCATCTAGAGTTTCATGACAGAACTTGGCAATTTATTCCTTTGATGACATTTTATTCCTTTGAAACATTTCTACTTATTATCAATATAAACAGCTGTGCTGCTTTTTGTGGAAATATTTATAATGTAATATTTATATCAATAAATAATAAAATTTATTGACATTTTTGATGAAGAGAAAATTCAAAAAAATAGCATTTATTTATATAGTTCTTTTGTAAAAGTATATAAATAAATACTGTCACTTTTGATTAAATTAATGCATCCTTGCTGAATAGAAGTAATAATAATATCTGAGATAGAACGAAAATAAAAAAATCTGACAGAGAACCTTTGGACGGTACCCTGCAAAATAAAAATAAGTCACTCAATAGTGATACATCATTTTATTTTATTTTATCAAGAAAAAGTCATATTCTTTGAACTAATTAATTAGGATAAATATGCCAAAAATAGTAATAATGGACAGAAGCTTAGTGATGGAACACAAACACACCGCTACCACACAACTGTCTTATGAGAGGAGGAGGTTTTGTTTATTAAATAATTAAATGTGTTTATCTACTTAATTAAGGGGTACGACTTTTTCCAGAAATCAGTGCATTTTGAGCATTTTGTCAGAAAGTGCAGATCTATCTCATTTTCGCTTTGATCGCAGTATGGTCACAACCTTTCTTCCTGTGGCAGCCATGTTTTCCTGCGTCTGCCCGTCTCTCTCTCTCTCTCTCTCTCTCTCTCTCTCTCTCTCTCTATATCTCTCTCTCTCTCTCTCATTTGCTCAACTCATGCTTACTGGAGATGCACAGACTGTGTGCAGTTAATTATAGTTAATGAAAGCTTGTTGGTGTATGAGATAGAAGAGCAGAGATGAGGCTAGATGTCAACTGGCTTGAACTGGAGGGTATCATACGATTTGTTTAAACCTGGAGAAACTCTCTCTGCATGATAATTTTCCTTTGGGGTCTGTTTCTGATTCCTGCTTTTTTTGTCCTTTTTAAAATATTGTTAATTGACTTAAGAGCTCATCAGTGTGCTTTGTCTTCATTAGGTTAATGAAAGGGCCCCTGTGTTTATCTTTTTAACAGATAATCTAATCGCTTACTTCCTGTCTCTAAAGATCATTTCGACACGAGTTGCTCAGAGTGAAATGCTTTTTAATTTGCCGAGACGTGCGGTGACGTATGCAAGGTGTGTGTTGAGATGTGACTGATAGCAACACTTCCTGTGTTCTCTGTTAGCATGTAGGGGGTAACGGATTGGGATAAACACACTGACTCCAGGGCACTGGAGTATGTTTTCCAAATGGGCGGTCCATAGGGCAAACTAACTGTGCTGTAATGTGAACAGTAGGGTGTTGATGTAGGGGCCACGGAAAGAGTGAGGTGAAGCTCAGAGGGGGCTGTAAACCCTGAAAGCAGGGGAAAACATAGATTTGTCTGGCCGTGTTTTAAAAAAGCCACTGACTGCACTATAAATCAGCTGTGCTTTTGAAATGTCCGTGACATTGGCCTTCACCCCTGGGCCCTATAGAAATCAGAGCAGTAGTAAAACTAAAGTACCTACACACTGTCCACCGAAACCCCGCTGCAAACACACACACATATACATTGTTTCAACAATCAGTAGAATTAAACATCACACATAACACAGTAACTTTTGTGATAGTGCACCCAAAAGATAAACATTGTCATTATTTATTTATCCTCATGTTGTTCCAAACCTGACTTGACTGATATGGCTTTTTTCAAATCTTCCTGTGTTCTATATAGATGTTCTATATCAATTCATGGTATCAACAACCGCTGTGACTGAATCATTGAGTCACTGAAAAAGAGTGAGTTCGATTCCTGAAAAAAAAAAAGAAAAAAAAAAGGTCATTGGCTGTGTTTAAAATCACATACTTCCCTAGTAGGCAAAAAACAGTAGGTGAAAAGAGTAGTATGTCTAAATTAACAGTATTCATAAAAAAGTACCTGGAAGACATACTACTTCAGGTGTGCCCAAATTTGTGAATCAGATCAAATGATTCATTGAAAATAACTGACTCAAAAGAATAATTCATTCACTGATCTTTCTTGATTCTTGAGTTAACTACTGACTTAAAAACTTAAGGTGAATTCTGGTGTTTTTGTTGCAACATAGGCTCATTGGAAATACTCAGTTGAAAAAACACTAGAAGCAGTAAAACTCCAACAACTTTTATTCATTTTCACACAAAGTATGATTTGCAGGTCCAGAGTTTCAATTATTAAAGCCTAATTTTTGCACAATTACTTGAGGAATATCATGTTATATTCAAAACAATTTTAACATGCTGTGACATTTGAAAACAGATACTTTTGAACGTTAGCGTCACTTCATATATGTGGGTTTTTTAATTCAGTAGTTTTGTTCGGTAGTTCATGCAGTATGGAGTTCGACTTGAGAGGTGAAGTGCTCGGGTACGTATCCCGTGAAACCACGGTTCCACAATACAGTTCAAACCTGCATAGAAGGAAGTTCAAATGGCACGGTTAAATCAACAAATCCGTTTTTATAACAGTTTTGCACTTGTTAACACTGTCGGGTAGGGTTTGGTGTAGGGGATATTTCCAACACAATAAAGCATTAACTTTTAGTGACACTCCCCGGATATTTGAAATATGATCCACCGCAATATGTACCTGAAGCAACGTAATAAAAACACAGCAATACGTGCCTATATCAACGTAACAAAAACGTGCCAGGTCATGTATTGAACCCGCGTTTTAGCGCCACTCACTGGATATTTGATTTTGAAACGGCCTCGTAACGTGCAGTAAGGTACATAATAACGTGTTGCAGAAATGCATTTAGAGCCACATATTTCCAGTGAGCCTGGGTTGTTTCTTTTTGTTTTGCTTCTATTGTAGCAGAGAAGCCTCTTCACACTCTCCTTTTGTGTTTCACTGAAAAATAATAAGAGAATGCATGTTTGGAATGAGTGTGAGTAAATAATTTCAAAATGTTAATCTCTGGTTGAACTATCCATTTAGGACTCATTAACAAACTACAGAGCACTGTTGATCAACAGCCAAGATCAGCACAGCCTTTGACTTGGGAAACTAACTGTCACTCGTCCTCATGTTCCTGTTTTGATGTGTGCACATTTCTGACGGCTTGTACCGGTGTATTTGAGCTGCTGGACATTTGCAACTTCAGCTCCCATTAACAACTGAATTAACATGTGAAAGACAAAGCGATCCTGACATTGCAGACTTGATTAAGAAGTTAGGGAAAAACTGGTACATCCCCAGAACTCTCTGACACTTGTCACCTGACTCCCAGTCATTCTATCTATCTATCTATCTATCTATCTATCTATCTATCTATCTATCTATCTATCTATCTATCTATCTATCTATCTGTCTGTCTGTCTGTCTGTCTATATCTGTCTGTCTGTCTGTCTGTCTATCTTAAACAATTGTTTTAGTGATTTAATTAAGTGTTTGATTGCAGATATAATTGATACACTTATCAAATTATATGGAACTCTGTACACTAAGAAATTAATTGTATGAATGGTCATGTTATTAATTATATTGAGAAATTTTAGTGATAATGACCCCTTTATGTTTCTGAGGAATGCTACCTGCACTGGCCTGGCCTCCACAACGTTTGGCAGCGAGAGCCGCACACTTTCGGCTGATGTCCCTCTAGAGGCCTGTAACATGCAAGGTTTTACAGGGCAGCCTGTAAAGTGTGACGTGGCTCTTAAAGTAAATCAACTTCCATTTGCACTTCTCTCTCTCTTCTCTCTCTCTCTCTCAGACACACATGCCAGACTGCCTTTGTCCTCACAGGAGTACTTCTGAGGTCAGTTAAGCTTGGCCACTGTTTGATTCTATAACCATGTCACATGAACATCCCCCTTGTCCTTTCTATTTCCTCCCTCAGATGCTGTCCATCCACCACACATCTGTCCTCCAAGTAGCCCGAGACAAGTGGACACCTCCAATAAATCACTTGACTGAAACTCTTCTTTTAGTCTAGATCTCAACTCCAAATTAAACACAAATACACACACATTTTCTCTCTCTCTCTCCTTTTACTCCATGCTTCTTTTCCTGCTGAAGTCACTTAAATAGAAGGATTGCAGTGGGAGACGTAATGTGCAGGAGTAATAAGGTGATCCCGGGTGGGGTCACGGCTCAAGCGCTCTCTGTGCTCGGCTGCTTGGGCTCTGGGCTCTATGCGAGTTAATGGCCTGTGGTCAGTGAGCCAGAGGGCCCATAAAGACCCCTGCATTTCGGGCTCATGCCCCTCTGCCACCGTAGACACAGCTGATCCCATCCAGATAACTACACTAACTGCGCACAATCTCCACTGTGGATTTCTCACAGTGAGCACCAGTAAATCAAGCAGCACTTATCAGCTCATTTCATGTGCCCTTCAAGTTTGATCACGATCTGCACACCTGTGTGTTAAAAAGTGCACGCACATTAGCGCATTATGACACTCAGTGTATTATTAACTCTGCTGAATGCAGGCAGTGGAATGCTTTAAACATTCTAAGAAATTAGAAGGAATACTGATTTACCAGTACTACTATTTCAGCTTACTGAGCTTATTTATTGCAAATAATAATATTAATATGATTAATTATAATCATTAGTAGTAATTTTGTAGTCTATCAGTGTGTATGTATGTGTTATTTGCTTATGTATTTATTCTAATTATAATGATTCTTCTAGTAAATAATAATATTACTAATTATTATCATTAATACTAGTAGTAGAGGTATCTTTAGACTAGGGCACTTTTAATACAATCATATCTATCAATATGTTTGTACGTATGTATGTATGTTGACTGATTAATTCATTCTAATAATAATAATATGGGGCGGGGCAGGGCGGGGTGGACTGAAAATAAAATTACAAAATAATTAATGCAAAACTGTAATAACCTTGAGTTGCACAAGGCCAAATTGTAAATGTACAATTAAAAAAATTAAAAAAAAAAACAAAAAAAACAATAAATAAATAAAAAACAATGCAAATTATGGAGAATAGCTGATTATGGAGAAATGATCTCAATGTGGTGTATTTGGAGAGAGGAAGTGAAGAACAGGAGGGAGGAGTGTCCGTTAATGGCTGTGTGTGAGGGGGGTAATGAGGCCGTGCAGGGGAGGTGTGAGAGTGGCATGGCGGTGGAACAGTGGGGTGTAGCTAACACTTCAGCATTTACAGTGATTACATGTGAACCCCTGTCACACAACATGAGCGCCCTCAGGGTACCGAATTAAACGCCACTGTTTTTGCTTCCCATTTCTTACCATTTCCTAGCCGTCCCTTGCTTTAAATTTGTTTTCATTTTCTTTATTACTTCTCGTCTTTTGGTCAACACTGGCATCTTTAGTTTGCTTCATTTGGTTTTCCTGTCAGCCGTCATCAGTGGTGCATTAACAACTTAACTCAAATTAGCATGCTTGCGCTCTCAAACATGCCAGGGAGTCCACAATTCATGCAGCTGCTTTAAAAAAATAAATAAATAAAAAAAAGCACTGAAACACAAAAACAAACGAACAGTGACAAAAGGAATCTATTTATTTATTTATTTATTTATTTATTTATCACACCTGCCAGTGGCAGAGTGAAATTAACACCATACATACTTCAGTTATTATTATTATTATTATTATTATTATTGTTGTTGTTGTATTTTTAATTATTTAACTGTTTTGTCCTTGTTTTTGACAAACAATGCAGGTAAGTTTCTCACTGCAGCTGCAAAAAACCTGATGCATCTTGACTTTTTCTTTCATATTTTCATTTTGGTAGTTTAATGCAAGGAATATTCTGCTTATGGAGGAAAGTCGATTATTATGGCATTCTGGAGAAAAATGCCTTTAGGCATCCTAGATAGACCTCAGATGATAAAATTTTCACTGCGGTAAAAGTTAATAAAGTTACCGGCCAACTGGCCAGTTTTATTTACTCGCCAAAGTCAATTGTTACTCACATTCAGCTCTTGGGGAGTATTAATTTTGGACCCTACTGATAAAAAAAAAAAAAAAAAAAAATGTACACAAGATCCCAGAAATCGCTCTTTCCTGGTTTATTTATTTGTTTGTTTCAGCAAGAAACAAAAATCTACTTCCAACCGAAATCCTCCCCCCAGAACGCACACACAAACACTTAAAAACCCTGACAAAGGCATCATGTACAACATGTAGTGCCTTGGGTATCAGCGATACTACTAAAATAAACCACAGCAACAGCGACTTAGAGAGTAGACAGGTGAATTTAGCCCCATAAAACCTTTACTAATAGAGTTTACTCTCATTTGCAGGCCCAAAACAATTCAATTGTCAGCAGGGCTCGACCACTTCCACAGTCAGAGCTGAATGAGGAGCAACAGTAATGCTTCTAATGCAGACTGGTCCAGTTCACTCCCTCCTGAGGGCCACTGCTATAATAACAGACCTGATATTGCATTCAGGCTCTAGTGACACAAGCCATTTAGATTACTCACACAGAACTCCTCTCTGAGTCTCTGCTTTAAATGAAAGAGGATATGAATGGAGAGTTTAGGAGCTACAGTCAACCGTTTGAATAAATCTTAAGGACACGCAGTCAAAAGAAGGGACAATGAGGGCTGTGAAAAATACATATGCGGTGTATGTATGTTTAGTGGATTAATTTCAAGCTTTTGTGCCCTCGACACTGGGTGTTTCAGTGGAAACACCATTAAACTGGGCTGGATTTGCTGGTTATTTTATTATTGCTATTGTATCAGTATAACCAAACTGGATTACTAAGGCTTGTAAATTTGAAAAGGCAGAATGCCGTAAGTATTTTTTTTTTTTTTTTTTTATCAGAGCACTGCAGCGCTCATTTTTTTTCAGAGGTGTCTGAATGAATATATGTTTGAAAATAGACCTCCATATGTCTTGATTTATTGCTGACTCTCATATATTGAGTTTCCCACAGCCAGCCATTACATTTTAGCATGATCTCTTACAATATACCCAGGGTCCTAAATGAGCCAATGGAGAGTGAATTCAGGAGGTGACCAAAGGAAAAATAATTAAAATAAAATAATAAATAATTAAATAATTAAATACTTATTAGCAATGAAATGAAACCCAGTTTGTTCTATATATACACTCTAAAAAATTCTGGATTAAATACAAACCAGTGCTGGGTAAAATATGGACGAACCCAGCGACTGGGTTGTTTTTACCCAGCGGTTGGGTTACTGCCCAGAACCAGAAGGTTGAACCCAGCTTAACATTTAACCCACCTGTTGGTTGAAAACAACCCAGCATGTGTTTTGTCCAATATTTACCCAGCACTGGGTTGTATTTAACCCAGCATTTTTTTTAGAGTGTATATATGTATATGTATATATACAAGTGCATCTCAATAAATTAGGATGTCGTGGAAAAGTTCATTTATTTCAGTAATTCAACTCAAATTGTGGAACTGTGTGCATTGAATTTAAATAAATTCAATGCACACAGACTGAAGTAGTTTAAATCTTTGGTTCTTTTAATTGTGATGATTTTGGCTCACTTTTAACAAAAACCCACCAATTCACTATCTCAACAAATTAGAATTCTTCATAAGACCAATAAAACAAATTAGAATATGGTGACATGCCAATCAGCTAATCAACTCAAAACACCTGCAAATGTTTCCTGAGCCTTCAAAATGGTCTCTCAGTTTGGTTCACTAGGCTACACAATCATAGGGAAGACTGCTGACCTGACAATTGTCCAGAAGACAGTCACTGACACCCTTCACAAGGAGGGTAAGCCACAAACATTCATTGCCAAAGAAGCTGGCTGTTCACAGAGTGCTGTATCCAAGCATGTTAACAGAAAGTTGAGTGGAAGGAAAAAGTGTGGAAGAGAAAAATGCACAACCAACCGAGAGAACCGCAGCCTTATGAGGATTGTCAAGCAAAACAGATTCAAGAATTTGGGTGAACTTCACAAGGAATGGACTGAGGCTGGGGTCAAGGCATCAAGAGCCACCACACACAGATGTGTCAAGGAATTTGGCTACAGTTATCGTATTCCTCTTGTTAACCCACTCCTGAACCCCAGACAACGTCAGAGGCGTCTTACCTGGGCTAAGGAGAAGAACTGGACTGTTGCCCAGTGAACCAAAGTCCTCTTTTCAGATGAGAGCAAGTTTGTGTGTGTGTATATATATATATATATATATATATATATATATATATATATAACATTCAAAAAGCTTTTCATCTAACTCCGTAGTATCTAAAAAAGTTTGCGCTTTTCAAAATATGAGCATGTTGCTCCTATTTTCTTTTTATCTGTTTCAGCCACATCCTCTGTTCCACACAAAAACACCTCCATCTTCAACAGAATGGCTATAATCACTTTCTTAACACCGCCGCTTCCCCTGCCCCTCCAGTGAGAGATATCCTTGAGCCTCACCTCCATCTCTTTGCCAGGTCAGGCAGTGATAGTACTGATAGTGAGCTATAGTTTAGGTCCAGATCTGCTATCTTGGCCTTGAATGATGGAGCAAAGCGAATGGGGAGGTGTTTATTGTCACCCAGATGGTCCACAATGCGGCCGGTTTGTGCAAGGCCCCTCTGTGGCTTCCTCCTCCCCCCACCAATATAATTCATGGGGTGGCACCATTGTGTGGGTGACTGATAAGGCCTTCACTTTGGACCGTTCTGGTCACTTGTCTCAAGGAGACTCCAAAGAAACTTCACTCAGTACAAATGGTGGTGGTAAAGTGCTTTGCTCTCTCTCTCTCTCTCTTTCTCTCTCTCTCTCTCTCTTTTTCCTCAGAGGACTGGAAAGCTTTTATACTTCTAAAACGTTCAAAGAGAAAACTTCAGTATTAGCAAATATTCAAGTGGGGCTTTGACTTCCCGGGTCATTTCACTGTATGAACTTGAACTTCAGGTGCTGTTCAAGCAGAAAGCTGAAACCATTTACAATCAAGTAACTATTTCCACTGTCTGAAACAAATGTGGGTTTTTTTTTTTTTTTTTCCTTTAGGGCAGTGATTCCTAACTAGGGGGTTGGGGCACACTAGGGGACCTCAGCAAATTTCCACGGGTGCGCAGGATGACTTAAAAGTATGTAAATAACTAAAAAAGTATTTAAATTTATACCCACACACTTATATAATTGTTACAGAATTACTTTAATAACATTTTTCTTTTTGAAGAACATAACAGTTGTTTAAATCTCTGGAATCACAACATATTTAATTTAGTATTAAAATAGTATTTATATCAATGTTGTTTCTGTTTAAAAACACATAAGAATACAGCTTTGTCATGTGAATAAACCTCTACCTCTAAATATTAAAGAAATAGTTCAACCAAAAAAAAAAATAAATAAATAAATTTGCTGAAAACGTAACCCCAGGACATTCAACACTCTAAAAAAAAAAAAAAAAAAAAAAAAAATATGGTGCTATATAACTAAAAGTGGTTCTTGGCTCGTAATCATAGGGAAACCATTTTTGGTGCTATATAACACCATATCTTCAAAGATGCTATGCAGCACCTTTGTCAAATGGTGCTATGTAGAACCATAAGAGGTGCCATATTGCACTGTATTTCTTCAACAAAAATGGTGCTAAACAGCACCAACAGTGGTTCTTTGGCTCATAAAGAACCTTTAAAGGAGCTTAAGAGGTTCTTTATACGGCAGTGGTGCTATATAGCACCTTAATCACCTCAAAGAACCATTGAAGAACCGCTGAAGAACCATACAGGAACTTAACAGGTTCTGTATATGGTACCGGTGCCAAAGAACCGGTGAAGAACCGCTGAAGAACCACTGAAGCACCAAGATTTGGTGCTATACAGCACCAAAAGTGGTTCCCCTATGATTACGAGCCAAAGAGCCACTTTTAGTGCTATACAGGTGCATCTCAATAAATTAGAATGTCATGGAAAAGTTCATTTATTTCAGTAATTCAACTCAAATTGTGAAACTCGTGTACCCCAATAAATTCAATGCACACAGACTGAAGTAGTTTAAGTCTTTGGTTCTTTTAATTGTGATCATTTTGGCTCACATTTAACAAAAACCCACCAATTCACTATCTCAACAAATTAGAATATGGTGACATGCTAATCAGCTAATCAACTCAAAACACCTGCAAAGGTTTCCTGAGACTTCAAAATGGTCTCTCAGTTTGGTTCACTAGGCTACACAATCATGGGGAAGACTGCTGATCTGACAGTTGTCCAGAAGACAATCATTTACACCCTTCACAAGGAGGGTAAGCCACACACATTCATTGCCAAAGAAGCTGGCTGTTCACAGAGTGCTGTATCCAAGCATGTTAACAGAAAGTTGAGTGGAAGGAAAAAGTGTGGAAGAGAAAAATGCACAACCATCTGAGAGAACCACAGCCTTATGAGGATTGTCAAGCAAAACCGATTCAAGAATTTGGGTGAACTTCACAAGGAATGGACTGAGGCTGGGGTCAAGGCATCAAGAGCCACCACACACAAACATATCAAGGAATTTGACTACAGTTGTCGTATTCCTCTTGTTAACCCACTCCTGAACCACAGACAACATCAGAGGCATCTTACCTGGGCTAAGGAGAAGAAGAACTGGACTGTTGCCCAGTGGTCCAAAGTCCTCTTTTCAGATGAGAGCAAGTTTTGTATTTCATTTGGAAACCAAGGTCCTAGAATCTGGAGGAAGGGTGGAGAAGCTCATCGCCCAAGTTGCTTGAAGTCCAGTGTTAAGTTTCCACAGTCTGTGATGATTTGGGGTGCAATGTCATCTGCTGGTGTTGATCCATTGTGTTTTTTGAAAACCAAAGTCACTGCACCTGTTTACCAAGAAATTTTGGACCACTTCATGCTTCCTTCTGCTGACCAGCTTTTTAAAGATGCTGATTTCATTTTCCAGCAGGATTTGGCACCTGCCCACACTGCCAAAAGCACCAAAAGTTGGTTAAATGACCATGGTGTTGGTGTGCTTGACTGGCCAGCAAACTCACCAGACCTGAACCCCATAGAGAATCTATGGGGTATTGTCAAGAGGAAAATGAGAAACAAGAGAACAAAAAATGGAGGTGAGCTGAAGGCCACTGTCAAAGAAACCTGGGCTTCCATACCACCTCAGCAGTGCAACAAACTGATCACCTCCATGCCATGCCGAATTGAGGCAGTAATTAAAGCAAAAGGAGCCCCTACCAAATATTGAGTACATATACAGTAAATGAACATACTTTCCAGAAGGCCAACAATTCACTAAAAATGTTTTTTTTTATTTTTTTTTTTATTTTTTTATTTTTATTTTTATTGGTCTTATGAAGTATTCTAATTTGTTGAGATAGTGAATTGTTGGGTTTTTGTTAAATGTGAGCCAAAATCATCACAATTATTTAATACACAAGTTTCACAATTTGAGTTGAATTACTGAAATAAATGAATTTTTTCACGACATTCTAATTTATTGAGATGCACCTGTATAGCACCGTTTTTTTTTTCTTTTTTTTTTCTTTTTATAGAGTGAAGATGTAGATGAGTGTAGATGAGGGACAGATTTAGAGAAATGTATCATTACATCACTTGCTCATTACTGAATCATCTGCAGTGAATGAGTGCCATCAGAATGAGAGCCCAAATGGCTTATAAAAAACATCACAGTAATTCACAATTAATCCACATGTAATCCCATGAATTAACATCTTGTGAAACAAAAGGTGCATGTTTGTACCTTTTTTTAACTTAAAATCATTGCTTCTGTCAAAAATACCTCTATATTAATATTGCTTCCTCCAGTGAAATAGTTGTCTCGTGTGAATCAGGAGAGAAATATGCACAAATCAAGCAATGTATACAAGTGAAAACAGTCCAAAGTTTTGTCCAAATTTTGACGTGAGAGCACAACAGGGGATGGAAGGAAGTGTTATTATGGATTATGGACTGTTATTTAAAATAGAAGCAATGGATTAAATTTAAAACACCTTAACGATGGGTTACATTTTTTGGTGAACTATTCCTTTAATAGTTCAGTACAGTGTACAGTATCTTGTCCTAAACTATTTGTGCTACAGACATAACATGACTGTGACTTTGGGAGGAGACTTGACCAGTAATCAGCCCCTAGAAAGTTTTGGATTAGCAAACATAGAAAAATGTAAAAATGTTGTAGTTTGTACTGCAAAGACAGAAACATATTTATGAAGTCTACCACAACAATTATTTATGAAACAATTTGGGTTAAACTTCTGAGCATAGATCCTGCTATGGATCTGCATGGATGAACACATTTATGGCTCCTCATTCGTGTTACAATTCCAAGAAGAACAGTAAACAAATAAATCCCAAAAGTTTTTCTTGTCTGTTTCTGTTCTTAATATGGAGTTGTTTTCCTCTGCTTTGCTCCATCGATCTGCCCCTGACAAATTTTGATTCAATGCTCATATTTTTCCATCTAAGTAAATGTCCAACAAAACACTTGACGAATGGACTCACTAGTTTATCGAGTAAATAATGAAAAGATCATTTGGTAGACTGGATGTCGCGAGCGGGACCAGTCAATGGGGAACTACAGAATGAGCTACGTCGTTCTGAAAGCCAACAGGAATTGTTTTCCTTTTCACTTTCACTTTCAAATAGCATTTCATCCAAGAAAGTCCATACGTGTCAGCCAATCGATGTCACAGAGCATAATCAGAATGTCAAATATCTTAAGTGCTCTGATATTTTCGTGAAAACTTTCCTAGGCAGAGCTGTACATTGATTAGTGTCAAACTGAAGTTAAAAAGACACTGTCTGGCACATTTTAAAAATGTCTGGGAGTAGTTTTTTTTAATCAAATGAGGACTGTCATTAAATATGAACATAACAGTGTGTGACCACTCCCATGTGTCAGGAAGATATCGATCTGACACATAGGAAATGTGTGCGTGTTCAGCTTTCCCACATCTGTTCTTTGTCAGGATATCTGTGATAGGCCTCATGGTCTCCAGAGGCCCTTTGGTTCAACATGGAAAAAGCATTACTGCATTGCAAGTGGTTCGGTAATCCACTCCAGTAATTACAAGAAGCAAAGGAGCTTGTAAGTGTGTGCATGTCATGACCTAGTGTGCTCAGAAGTGACTTGTGGTGGATTTGTAAAATATTAAATGTACAGTTTACCCAAAAGACTGATTGATTGATTGACTGATTGATTGATTAATTGATTGATTGATTGATTGATTGATTTAAATTGTATTTAATTGTATTTTCCTGCAATGAAAGCCAAAGGGGTTCAGTCTTATTTTGGATACTATTAACTTTCATTGTATGGTCAAAAGCAGTTTAAACATTTTTCAAAATATTTTTCTTAATATTGAAAAAAAAGTCAAGGTCGTTAACATGACACCATTTTGAACTAAAAATGGGAAACAAAATGCTTAATTTACATGACATTGGCATTTGGGGGCCTGAAAAAGCAAAATTTTGAAATAAATAAATAAATAAATAAATTTTTAGTTCATCTTTGCCATGTAAACACTAAAGCCCGGAACACACCAAGAAGAAATGCCTTCCGTTTTTTTTTTTTTTTCTTGTGAACTGGTTCGCCAGCTGAACAGCCAATCAGAATGATCAGATGGCCCAACTGGCCGATGAGCTCCGACGCCGATTCGACACGCCGAATCAGCCGAAAAAAAAACAACAAGGACCAACTTCAGCCGATGGTGCGGAACATACTGAGAAAACTTAGTCGGCCGACGAACAAAAACTGCCCGACGGCCAACCGTCGGCTTGGTGTGTTCCGGGCTTAAGGGCCAGTTTTACTAGCAGCTTACGCTGTCAGGTTTTACTAAAGATGCGCAGTGACGAATTAGCGCTGAAAAGGCATAGATACTGTTATTTTTGTGCCTGACCTTATTGAATATGCATTTGAAGGAGTTTCCCTTTCAGACGCAAAATTTATGGGAGGAGAGTATTCAAATGAATCACGCAACATGTTTGCGCTCGTCAAATTACTGGCATTTGTGCCCTTATATAATGACCAAAAAAAGCATGTCTTAAACTATTTTGCACTTGAAATGGCTGCAGTTGTTGGTAGGAGGAGGCACCGCACCGTTATTTTTAATTTGCTTCAGGAAATAAAAGACGACTTGGAACCCTCAACTAGGAGTCACGCACGTCTGTCAAAACTTCTAGCAAATAATTTTTTGGCCTCTGGTTCTTTTCAACGTACTATGGCTTCTTTATTTCTTTATTCTTTATTTGCAACAATGCTAATTTTTGCAGCGCTTGATATATTGCGTTGCTCAATATGTAAATGAGATGTTGCGTCTGTGTTCTTTAATTTGCGCATTGTTATTAAATCACCCGCAGAAATTTCCCCATCCCATCAGCGCTGTTTTGGAATTGCGCTCTCGCGCTAATTTGTCCTGTTTAGTAAAACTTTTAGGTATGGAATGACATGAGTGTGAGTAAATGATAAAATAATTTTTATAGTGAGGAGTACTATCACTTTAAGGCCTCAATGAATGCAATAGCTGAGCTTCTGTCTGATATTTTTGAATATTAAAAAAATGCACTGACATTATTTATTATTCTGATTTATTTTGTGGTTTTATGGACGATATAACAATGTGTTCACATGCACTGGTCAACCGTCTAAACGAGCCGGCCATTGAGCATAACTAGCCAAGAGAAAGAACTCTTTTCTGTGAGACTGGCCCTATACTGTGGATGACTGGCCTGCTGCCTATCGAAGCAGCATCTTTATTCGGTCGGAAAATGAATCCTCAAGGAACATGGCCAAAGCTCTTTATTGTGTATGCAGTGTGTGGCCAGGTTCAAATTGGCAATCAATTATCCAATTAAGACTGACAGAAATGCACATCAGGAATTCCAGCCCATCCGTCCAGGCTCACGATTGGAACACGATTAGAGGGACTTAATTAAACCCTAGGTGCAGGGTGTTTAAACATCGTTTGTGGGGCGTCAAAGGGGTTTGGAAATATAAAAACCGCTTACTTTAGATTCTCCACACATTCTTCTGTTGGGTCTGTGGAGGACACTTCTCAGCTAAAAGGTGACGTGTGGTAACAGAGGTGATATGAGAGGGATCTGGCAAAATTTTAGTCTTACAATGGCAGAGAGAGTTGTAGCTAGTCAGGAAATGTTTTTTAAAATGTGTAAGACATTTACATTTGTGTATTTGAAAGACGTCCTGGGAATCGAACCCACAACCTTGGTGTCACCTTGTTTTTCCAGTTGAGCTTCATAAAACAGGAAATGACATCATAGAAAGGACCCCAGCAGACCATCATGACTGTTTGTCAAGGTCAATAAGTCTCCTAAAATATCGACTTATTATAAATAAATAATTTGAGCATTATGAGATTTGTCATGCACATTTAGATTTCCAAATTTACATCCCTGACTTCCCAGAAAATGTAATGATATTTCTGAATTATTAACTGCTAAAACATTTTAGGTTAAAAAAAAAAATAATAATTAAGGTGTGTACATGTTAACTTTTTCCAAATAAAATTTTTAGAATCATTAAATTAAACTTTTCTTGAAAATGTTACATAAATGTTTCCTAAATCATCATGAATACATTTATGAGTGCATTCCTAAAAAGTGCATTTGTTTTAAAGAATTTTATCTGTTATCTACCCCTTGTAAAAATGTATAGTTATAAAACAATGAATGTATGGAATAAGTGGATGGAACTGTTATAGTCAATAAATAAATATGCATAATTAACAGTAATGCAATAAAAAAGCAGAAAAGTTGTTTGCGTAAATTGCTTTCAAAGCAGGATTAGAAGTGAAGGGTGTATTATGTTTCATATTGCTGAATAAATTGTGAGTGTAAATCAGATTTTGCCCCCATCCCAGCAGGAAAACAATGAATAAACATCACGACTTGAACGAGAGAACTTCAATATCACTGGCAACGCTACTGATGCTGAAGCAACACAATTTGCTGAGAACACTTCCCGCACAGCTCAGAGAAGACTTGAATAATTCAAGATCATCATCCATTATACCACACCCCACATCCGCCTGCCGTTGGAAATGTTGAATATAATGTGTTGTGAAGCTTCAAGATTCTGTCGAATATATTTCTCCTGGCCGGCTTCTTGCCTTCCTTAGCTGCCCCGTTCGGTGCCTGCATTGATTTCCACGCGGAATCTTCCACCTTATTCCTCATGTGTCAGTGGATGTGGAATGAGAGCCACTGCATTTTAATTTTTGGGGGTTTGTGAACTAATCATTTCCCTGGATAGCTCGAGCTCAGCCTGGCCCTTTCAGGAGAACACCTCATCACAGCAAATAGGATTCAAAGGGAGAGGGGCAGCATAATCCACAGCTAATTGGATGAAATGGCTCTCTCCCCCTCTCTCACGGGCTGGTTGTCTGGCTTCTGTTCGCTCGGCTCCACAGGGACCAGGGAGCCACTGAAGAGGTTATTACAGCATGTCTTGAGGGAGCATTAATACCTTACCCCTTGTTCAGACATGCAAATAATCTAATTCAAGGTCTAGCTAATTAACAACCCCACTCCAATCTGGATAAAGAGGTGCAATAACAAGCCCAGGACTTCTTTAGGGAGGTAAAATCACACCTGGTCCAGAACTCCACAATTACATATGCCAATAAAATTCCGGTTTAAAGCAAAACCTTTGGTTAATATGCTGGAAGAGTCGTATAATTATGTTTTATTAAAGTTTATAGAAATCCTTATTCATCTCCAATATTGTAAAACCAACACGGTATTGCCAAAAGCAACTCTACAATGAAAGGTGTGGCCACCTGCACACCATCAGGTTTGTTGTTGTTGCTTTTTTTTTTTTTTTTTTTTTTAAATTTAATATTATAATTTTATTTGATTAAATTTAATATTTTCATATCAAATTTAGATTTTTTTTTTTTTAGTTTTCAGTCTTTTATTTTTATAGTTTTAATTTTATTTTTTGAACCAATATCATTTAAAAATGTTTAACGCTGTTGAATTTCTGACTGTTTGGTGTAATTGCTATTTACACACTTAAAAATAAAGGTTATTAATTTTCATTTAATGTTCCATGAAGATCCTTTAACTTTCATGGAATCTTTCCATTCCACAAGAGGTTCTTCACACTAAGAAAAAAAAAAAGGTTATTTTAAAAACTATTCACTCAATTTCTTTGGGGCATAAAAATGATTCTTCAATAATGGCTTTCACTCTGGAGGAACTTTTTCACAGTTCCTATATCTATTGTCAGAAGTACCTGCTTTTCACCCTTTTACCTTGATTTTAGTTATAGGAACACCTTTTGGGGGGACTAAATGTACTCCTACTTTAGAGGAGGGTATAACCCAGCATGATAGGAACTACCAATCACGTAAGTGTGCATTGATTGACCAAATGCATGCCACACAAAAATCAGCACAAGACATTTTTTAAAATGCCATGTAAACACACAATTTACATACACTTACTCCAACAGCGATATATTTCATTTACCCACCGTTATGCTGTAGTACAGGCACTTCTCCTTCATCCATCCTCCAGTTGTTGATGTTATTGAATGCCGCGCTTAAGTGACGTCGCTGTTGGTTGGCTTATGTCTAAAATTTAGTTCTCAGGGAACCACCCTGGTGGCTAGATCCTATAACTACCTGGTGCGAAAGCCCCTTATGGAAAAAAACAACCCTTTCGGAACCTTTATTTTAAAGAGTTTGGTAACATTTTCTTGCTTATTGCAGGTGGGTTATCAGGGTTTCATGTTTTATATCATGTATCAAGAATATATATATATATATATTGAATCATGAGAATATATTTTAGTTTTATTGTATTTTAGTGAACAAAATTTTTACGTAGTTTTCATTAATGATAATAATGCTGATCAGTACTGACTATTGCAACATGTCATATGAACTAATTTGCATCCTGAAGTGTTCTATATCTTTAATGCCTCCCAACATGCTTTGCAATATATTTTTCTCCTCCAGTGATCAGGCTGCTCAGCGAGGGCCTTCATTAGAATTTGTTTTGGCCTGATGGCAGGCAGCAGGCTGAAATGTAACATGCTTTAAGGCGTCTTGACTCTTTACTTCCAGGGCCCAAATGTTAATCTGGCCTCAGCAAGGTTACGCAGTCAAGGTTGGCAAATAGCAGCAAAACGCTAATCTTCAGGGCCTTGGGGTTCGTTTGGCCCCGGAATGAACATGGCCGCTAGCTGCTTTGGCAGTTCATGCATACCCTGCGTATGAAATTGTGATTTACTACACCAATTTACATGTGCCAATACCCGATAGCCCCGTCTTAAATACTCTTGGTTTCCGGTCTACGGAGTGTGTGAGTGTTTCCAGTCCCCACATCCCCCCAGAAAACGCACATTAGGCTGAATATATTGAAGCTTTGTTTTTAGATCACACTCGATAAGCATCAACGTGGCTATTGACCTTTGAATATCCGCAGAATGGCCACTGCATTACATTTCAGTTAAGGCAGTATGCACAGAAAAATACACTTTAACCACTTGCTTTTTTGCTACATTAAATTAACCATGCAAATAACCAAATGTTTTCTTCATCTGTAGTTAATGGTTGACATTTAGGAGTAGAAATAAACTAAAAAAAAATATTTAGTGGTTATCTGATGCATGTCGTGCCTGAAGTGTTTTGCAGGATCAAAGCAAAATCTATTTTGTTTATTCCCTTGAATATTTAATTTCAGGCAAGTTTAGGACCGTTTCATCCAAAACCATGCTGAGATGTTTTTATGGTAAGGCCATAAACAACACATTACATAACAAACCAGCATTTAGTTTGAATCATTAATAACCTGTCTAGGAACTATAATCGAGCAAGTGATAAAGTTGTCTTCACAAAGCCCACAGCCTATATTTTAGCGACGCATGGGTAATTTTGTGCTGACATATTTGAAGCTTGCGTTGAAAGCGTGTGCTTTTGTGTGGTATGCATGACTTGCTTGCACATGGGCAGCAAATGATTTCAGAATGCAAATTACAGAAACAGAGCTGTGTTAAATTGTTTGGTCGGCATCCATGAGAATGTTAAAAGCGCAAATTGCACATTTGGCACCAACATGGAAAACATTATAATGTACATCTAAGTAGCGCTCGCAGCTATTTACTAAATCAAACATTCTGAGGAGGCTTCAATGCGTTCAGCATGTCCAGCATAGAAGAAACGAAAAGACCAGCTGGGGGATTCAGGCCTGAGTCAGTGTAGATCTTATATTGTATACGTTGTATCTTCCTTTCCATCTCCCATTTCATCCATTCTGCATCAACAAAACACATTATACACAAAAGGGTGAAGTGCATGAATGCAAAAAGTCCTTAATGATGGTCCAACATAAAATATGGTATACTTAGTCTTGGGGTTCAATCACTCTTTTTAATAGCTTCATAGCAGTCTGAAAATAAAGTATTCATGAAGATTGAGGAAGATGATCCGATGAACTTCAATTTAATTGGCGCAAATTAAAACAATCCATCTTTCTGTGGCTGTCCATCTCTCTGCCAGCTCCTCTTCACTGCTCATCTTGCACCTTGATTACAATTATCTTTTAATGGCAAAACTTGTCAGACGGTTTTCTCCCTCTTTGCTGATTTACACCTGCTCGCCGCAATATAGATTTACAGATATAACTCATATTTAAGTGTTAATTTCTGACTATACGTGTCTCTCAGGCCTTTAGCGTTCTTACACCTCTTGATGAATGAATATCCATGACTTTTCTGTGATTTTCTTTTCTTTTCCAGTTGTCAGTAATTATTGGATAAGGTTTTTTGTTTTTTGTTTTTTTTTCAATAAAAGTTATTGATAATAGTAAAAAAAAATAAAAAAAAAATAAAAATCCTAAAAATACAATGAACAATACTTAATGCACATTTGCACACAAAAAAAAAAAAAAAAAAAAATATATATATATATATATATATATATATATATATATATATATATATATTAGTATACTGTATGTAGAAATTAACATTAACCTAGACTGATCAATTCTAATTAAATTAGGTATAAAATAAAGTGTACTGAATATTAAAGTATAAATTAGCACTGATATATGATGAACAATTATATATTTATAAATTAACTTTAACCTTGATTAATAATTGCTGTAAAAAACGCTAGTTCATACCTAATGCTTTAATAACTGTTAATAAATTAAGTCTTATTGTAAAGTGCACATTATTTTATAGAGATTGTGCTAAAAACAATATCTTTCTTATGATATACTTTAGAACACACCTACAAAAACGTGTAAAAATTTATATGAATTTTACAAAAAAAAAAAGTTAAGATTTTCTGTCTCAGGCCCAGAAATCACAATATTATGTCTAATGTCCGTTGAGATCCTGGTCCCTGCTTTACCGATTTATCAGTGACATGATTGGTTCAGGCCTTTCTCCTCTGTGTTTTTAACAGTCAGTCATTGATGCATTCACGCTCAGGATGAAGTCCTAGTGGACTAAGACCACAGCAACAGATGAGCAAATAAAGTGCACATGCAGTGGTGTTTTCTGCAGAATCCAATAATCTACCCAGGCAATTAGGAAGAAAGATGACATTTTGACTTTTAATTTGGGGACAATGTGGTGTGGCTTTTCCCTACTGATGGCTCTTTTATGCTCTCCTGGCACCAGACTGAAGTGCTGAGATTGGACTTACCATGAGCTACACTCTTTATTTTACCATATAGCACCATTTCATCCTGTCTGCTTCCTACATTGCGCTGTGCTGTCACTTTTCCAGATCAAAGTGCTTATTCTAAGAGATGCGAGATATGGAGATGGAGAACAAATGTGTCTCTGGGAGCAGCAAAAGATCAATAAGACATTGCGACTCACCTAAAAAGGTAGCGGTGTGGGGGAAAGAAAAGGAACAAAAGAGCGGTAATGATAGCATAAGTGGATTTGAGCAGAAATAAGTAGTAAACAAACACAAAGCAACCTTAACACAATATACATCAGACTACGAGATATCTCCTGGCACACTCCATAACTGCTGTTTGTTTTGAAGGAGATGATATTATTGGGCCGTGGAATGATAACCTCTCGTCGCAGTTCTCATCAGAATGTGTGTCTGGGAAATTGATGCTTGTTTTACGATTAGCGCAAGAGTATTGCTCGCATAGAGGCATCAGCGGCGGGCCCATATTGCCTCAGCTCAGCAAGCAACTATAAAAGGCATCAAAGCAAACGGGAATGCAGCGTGTGAGACCATGTGCATCGCTCAATGAGCCATGCATGGCCAATTATTGTTGCCCGCCGATGAGGAAACACTGGACAAACTAGCGAGAGTGAGCCATGCCAGCATCGCATCCCACAATTGAGATGAATACATTTTTTTTTTTTTTTTTTTCCCATGGCTTTCCCCTTTTTAGATCCGTTCTAATCGGTAGAAAAAGGCTTGGAGGAAAAGGGTGCAATTACCTTCAAGAGTCTTCAAGCAATCTTTGAGTTTCTCACTTGAACTCTTGCAAAAAGGCTTGTGTAAGTCAACATTTATAACAGACACTCTTGTGCAAGGTTCTATATATATATATATATATATATATATATATATACAGTGGGTACGGAAAGTATTCAGACCCCCTTCACTTTTTTCAATTTTGTTATGTTGCAACCTGATATTACAATTGTTTAAATTCATTTTTTTTCTCATTAATCTACACTCTGTACCTCATAGTGATGAAGTGAAAACAGAATTTTAGAAATGTCTGTAAATTTATTAAAAAGAAAAAACTGAAATATCGCATTTACATAAGTATTCAGACCCTTTGCAACAACACTTGAAATTTTGCTCAGGTGCCTCCCATGTCTCTTGATCATTGCAGAGATGTTTCTACACCTTGATTGGAGTCCGCCTGTGGTAAATTAAATTGATTGGACATGATTTGGAAAAGCACACACCTCTCTGTAAAAGGCCTCACAGCTGATAATGCATATCAGAGCGAAAACCAAGCCACGAGGTCAAAGGAACTGCCTGCAGAGCTCAGACACAGGATTGTATTGAGGCACAGATCTGAGGAAGGCTACAAAAGAAATTCTGCTGCACTGAAGGTTCCCAAGAGCACAGTGGCTTCCATAATTCTCAAATGGAAGAAGTTTGGCACAACCAGGACTCTTCCAAGAGCTGGTCCCCAGCCAAACTGAGCAATTGATGGAGAAGGAGCTTGTCTAGACTGGTGACCAAGAACCTGGTGGTCACTCTAGTTGAGCTCCATGATCATATATGCAGATGGGAGAAACCTACAGAAGGACAAACATCACTGCAACACTCCACCGATCTGGGCTTTATGGCAGTGTGGCCAAACTCAATCCTCTCCTCAGTGAAGACACATGAAAACACACTTGGAATTTGCAATAAAGCACCTAAAGGACCCTCAGACTCTGAGAAACAAGATTACCTGGTCTGATGAACCTCAATTCTAAGCATCATGTTTGAAGGAAACCGGCTCTTCTCATCACCTGCAGAGTACCATCCCAAAAGTAAAGTGTGGTGGTAGCAGCCTCATGCTGTTGGGCTGTTTTTCAGCGGCAGGGACTGAGGAACTCATCAGAGTAGAAGAAAAGCTCAATGCACCAAAATACTGAGATAGCCTTAATGAAAACCCAGTCTAGGGCATTCAAAACCTCAGACTGGGCCGAAGGTTCACCTTCTTACATGACAATGACCCTAAGCACACAGCCAAGGCAACACAGGAGTGGCTTAGGGACAACTCTGTGAATGTCCTAGAGTGACCCAGCCAGAGCCCTGACTTGAACCCTATCGAACATCTCTGGAGAGACCTGAAAAAGGCTGTCAACAGACGGTCCCCATCCAACCTGACCGAGCTTGAGAGGATTTGCAAAGAAGAATGGCAGAAATTCCCCCAATCCAGTTGTGCAAAGCTTGTTGCGTCATACCCAAAAAGACTCGAGGCTGTAATTGCTGCCAAAGGTGCTTCAACTAAGTACTGAGTAAAGGGTCTGAATACTTATGTAAATGTGATATTTCAGTTTTTTATTTTTAATAAATTTACAAACATTTCTAAAATTCTGTTTTCACTTTGTCATTATAAAGGACAAGAGTGTAGAGTAATGAGAAAAAAAAGAATTTAAACAATTGTAGTATCAGACTGCAACATAACAAAATTGAAAAAAGTGAAGGGGGTCTGAATACTTTCCGTACCCACTGTATATACAGTGCCCTCCAAAAGTATTGGAACAGTAAAGACAAAATTGCTCTGTTGGCTGTGGAGTCAAGACATTTGCAAATATGATTAAAAGATGAATATGAGACAAAATTACAGAATGTCACATTTTATTATTAGCCGTTTCAACACATACATGTTTTACCAAATAAAAAGAACAGCACTTTTAGAGTTCATCCCACTCATTGATGTGAGCATAGGTATTGGGACAGTTGAACATAAGGCAGATATAAAAGATTAAAAGCTATTATTTAGTTGCAGATCCCTTGCACACAATCACAGCAGTGAGTCTGTGACCCATATACATCACCAGACTCTTGGTCTCATCCTTTGAAATACTTTTCCCAGCCTTTAATGCAGCCAATTCCAATTTTTGCTTGTTTTGGGGAGTTTCTGCCTTTACTCTCCTCTTCAGCTGGTGAAATTCATGTTCAATCGGATTTAAATCTGGAGATTGACTTGGGGATTCTAAGACTTTCCATTTCTTTGCCCTTATAAATCCTTTGACTGAACTGGTAGGGTGTTTTGGGTCATTGTCCTGATGCAATATGAAGCCCTTCCCAATGAATCTGGTGGTATTTTCTTGAATATTGGTAGGCAAGATGGTTTTGTACCCTTCCAAATTCATTCTGCTACTGTCATCATACATTAAGTCATCAGTAAAGTTGAGAGGGCCTGTTTCAGAGACAGCCATGCATGCCCATGCCATGACACCACCTCCACCATGCTTTACAGATGAGGCTGTATGCTTGGGATCATTGCAGTTCCCTTTTTTTCTCCACATTTTTGCTTTCCCGTCACTTAGATAAAGGTTCATCTTTGTCTCATTGGTCCATAAACACAGTTCCAAACTCTTCTGGCTCACCTTTGTGCTTTTTCGCAAACTCTAATCTTGCCTTTCTATTTTAGGTGCTGGTCAGAGGTTTGCATCTTGCTGTGTAGCGTCTGTAATGCTGTGTCAAAGTCTCCTGAGGACAGTAGATTGTCAGAGCGTCACCCCAGCTTTCTGGAAGTTGTTGGTGATTTTACAGACACGTCTTTTAGGGTTCATTTTCACAGCTTTTATGATTTGTCTGTCATCAACTACTGTTGTTTTCTCAGCCGATCAGATAGTTGTTGGTTGCTGGTGTCACTGGTGGTTTCCAAACTCTTGATTTCTCCATGCCCTTTGTTTTTGCTGTAGTTATAATTGACTTCCTCTTTTCTTTTAGCATCCAAATTGCTTGATTTTCTATCAAAGTCAGCTCCCTCATCTTCATCCTGGTTTGTGTGTGTCATCATCGAATGCAAGATTCAGAATGCAAAAGTAATGGATATACCTGATACGACACATTCCCTGCTTTTAATATCTGAAGAATGAATGCAACAGGACACAGATGATCACTTAAAAAGACCTGTGAGGCAACTGTTCCAATACCTATGTTCACATCAGATAGAGGATGAAACTCTAAAAGTGCTGAACTTCTTAGCTGCTAAAACATCTGTGCGTTGAATCACCCAATAATAAAATGTGACATTCTGTAGTTTTGTCTCATATTCATCTTTTAATCATACTTGTAAATGTCTTGACTCCACAGCCAACAGAGCAATTTTGTCTTTACTGTTCCAATACTTTTGGAGGGCACTATATATATATAGTCTGGTCATAGCCTGAAGGTGACAGTTAACATGTGTCCTAAAATCAGATGTGAACAACAGGCAAGTGCCCCCAGGTGGAGTTTCATGAACAAAAAAAAAAAAAAAAGTAATAAAAACAGTAATAAAAGATCCCAGATGTGACTACACAGGAGGAAAGTTAAGTAAACAGAACAGCTTATTTTTTTTATTTATTTATTTTTTATTTTTTGGACGATCTGTAGAACAATTTTCTTTTGTTTATAATTGCAACTTAATATATCACAGATTCTACTATTACTTGCAACTTTTTCTCATAATTGCAATTTCATATCTCACAAATAAGGATTTATCTCATAATTGTGACAATTTCTCTCAATGAGACTTTGTATCTCACAATTTGGCTTTCTTGCTATTGTGACTTTTTTGGAAAATGGAACTGTATCTCACAATTGTAATTACTGTTTCAAATCTTGACACTATAACTCACAATGTGACTTCATACCTTATTTTAAACTTTATGTGGCTGAATGTGCTTCCATATGTTTGTTAAGCGCTCTGGACAGAACGGCCCCTTTGTGTGGCTGGATTAAGGAATGGAGGTGTAGGAATTCGTCTCACCGCTGCTCTGTCGTATGAGTGATTATGACCCCCTAACGCTGACCCTCAGCCCCACGTTGGGCGCCATGATGATCTTTTTTTAAAGGCTGCACGGGGAGCTGTGGGGAAATGGCTCTAGCGTTTTCCACTTCTGCCCCAAATAAACTGTGATGTTCTCCATCCATCAGTAGGCTGGGTGGCACACTGACCTGTCATAAATTCACCCCGCGGGAGAAGGTGACAGGGCCCGAGCCAATCTTCATGAAAGAATTAAAAAATGGTACAGGACCCCTCCCCTCCCCCTGCCTCTCTTCAGCCCACTCCAACCTATGCTCACCCTTTACCCCCTTATAAAAAAGCCCTCTCCAAATATATTCCCTCTTTCATCCTTCCCCAAGTGTCTCAGTGTCTCCCATCTCTTTTCTCCCTCAACCCCCCATTTTTCTCTCTCACCCAATACCTTTTCTCTCTCTCTCCATCTCTGTCTTTTTCTCTCTCTCCCTCTTTCTCTCCATGGGTAAGCAGGTAATCATGAGCTGTCACAGAAAGGTGACCCATTAATGTGATGGATACGGTGTGAAAAACAAATGGTGTGAAACGTGTGGATTGCTGTCCTTACTGCACCTTGGCCTTTTGTTCTGTCATATCAATATCCACACAGGGCCTCATTACACTGGCGCACTACACAATGAGCGCCGCGCCAGGGTCAGGCTCCCAACGCCACGCTCCCGCTCGCTGCCTGCCACAGGCACCCGCGCCGCGGGCCTCCTCCTCCTCCTCTCCTTTCCTCTTCCTCCTCCTCCTCCTCCCCTCAGGACCCACAGGTAAACAAGCAGCTCAAGTCGCCAGTGTTTTCAGACTCGTGTTGTTTTGTTCAGTGACTATTGTCGAGCGGTTTTGGAAAGGAGGAAGCACCAGCGTTGCCAGCGTGCACCGTCTGGAGACAATGGCAGTGGTGTTGGTGATAAGCAGATGCAAAAGCTGGCTTTTGTTGATGGTCTCTGCTCTATTGTTTCTGGTTTTGTTGTCCGACTGAATTTCATTAACGGTGAAAACAGAGGATGTGCAGAGATACGCAGCTGGCATTGTGTGAGAAAGCTTCGGGTAGAAGAAAGAGAAGGAGAGAAAGCCTAAATGACTGTTGTTGTGACTAGCTTACTAAAGTCTGAGACACAAAACTACATTTTATTGATCCAGTATTAAAGAAGGAGATTGGGTATATACTACATAATATCTCACATACTGCCTTACTAACTTCTTTAGTTACAACAATAAAATGTTTAACCCTTTCGCTGGTGAGTTTAAAATATTCTAGCGGTCCCCCCAGAGTGAGTTTTTTTTAGGTGACCGTTATTTTAGAACGTTGCCCCTTACTGTTTCCATGGCGACGCGTCATACTTGTCACGTGACACACCGCGGCCACAATAACAATGCAAGACAGATGGATCGTTTTTATTTCGTTTTATCTTTTTAATTTAAAATATTCACAAACTTGCTTACCATGTTATGAACAATCTGATATTCCGATTCACAAATATGTGCAAATGAGTGTGTTTTGTCGTTAAAAAACCTTTATAAATGATCTAGATCGTGATCTGTAACGTGAGATGGGCGCCGCCATGTTTGTTCGCGCCGCAGTTCAGAGAGTCCTGTCAGTCGGATTTACAGCACGTGAATTCATCAATTTCTCCTGAAATACATGCAAGTAAGTGGCTGGTGAACTGGGTGAAGAATAGAGTGAACTTTATAGTTACTTACACTATGTGTATCTGATATGAATAAAACACATCAGCAAATTAAATTGGAATGGATTGTTATTGTTGCTTCCATAGACATCTGTGTGTATTTTACAAGCTCTAAATGTATTGTTTTACTAGTACTTATGTGTGTTTAAATGTCTGAAACCTAAAATATGCATTATGCGGTTAAGAACACTGCATAGTTGTGATAATATTACAGTCGCAGTGCACGTCTCTCTCTGGCTCAGCGCCAGTAAACGCGCGAAACCACAGTTTGAATTTGGCAGTTGTGTGACGTCACCGAACGTTCTAAATCCCATATGTGGGACCTTACTCCCAGGGGCACGGAAATAAGAATCCTATATGTGGGACTGTACCGCTCAAAAGGTTAATCACGTAATTCAATCACATAATCATACTAACAATTCACTGTACGGTGCGTAAATGTGTGCAAATCCTTTTAGGCAGAAAGTTTTTTCATAAATTCAGGATAAAATTTTAAACCACATACGCTCAAAAATCTTTCTTATGAAACATGGCCTTTGAAAGATGTAAATACATTAATCTATTAAATACACATATTTGTATAATTTTCTAGCTAAACATATTACATTTTTTGAAGGCTGTGAAGACTTATTGTAAGGTCATTCAGTTTGAAATGTAGTTCAATTTCTAATAACTATTATTATTAATAATTTTGCAAACACCCTTTTATGTAGATGCATGGGGCATGTATTATGCTAATTATGAAGTGTGAATAATTCAGATTCATAAACATACATGTGTGTACACATCTGTTGTGAATCTGGCCAAATTTTTGCACAAGAACCTTGTTTGCATACACCACAAACACGTAATTTGATGTTAGAGCTTGGGCCTTGTTGTAAAACGAAGTCATGCTGCTCATGTTCCCATCAACCCCCCCTTAATTTCTTGTTAGTGCACTGCAGGCTCCTTCAGTAAAATGTTAAATACTTGCCACCAAAATAATTTGAGGATTTGTGATTAAACCATGTTAAATAAACATTACTTACAAAAAATAGCCTGAAACCATCTAAAGGTCAATGCGAGAGAAAGAGATACAGAGACAGACAGATACTTAGAGAGAGTGAGAGAGCGACAGAGAGCGCTAAGCTAACGGCTAACCTATCCAGCAGCTATTACACCTCCACAGTGGCATGTGGTCAAGCGTTTATTAAAGGCAGAGGCTAATTTTCCAGCCAGGACCTGTGATCCACAAAGTACCTGTTAATCACCAATTAAGGAATATTATAGATTGCCCAGCATTGATTTTGAGGGCTAGATCCAGCCCTTGGGACAGAGAAGAGGAGTGAGGGATATACTAGCGCCTGACAGGGCTGAGTGGAGAGGTCTCACAGCCACTGATGGGCCATCAGGCGGTACATGGGAACACTGACAGCCCACAATTCACCTCAGAGCATTACCTGACTGAAGCTTTCAAACAGAACAGAATCCTGTAAGTGTGGATTAAACAACGTACGTTAATGATGTTTCTGAACGCTTATTTTGGATGTACACAATCTCGGACCAACTCTGTCTTTCCCCATCGCTTGTAGAGGTGTCCAGTGGATATTTAAGCTGAGCGAATGGGGACTCTATTAAGGCCAGTGGTTACAGGCCACAGACTAATCTAGTATGACAGACCAGAGGTGTCCTGTTATTTCTTCTGCTCGTGATGAATGGACAGCCAAGGTCCCACACGCTGTCACGTCAGGCCATACCTGAAACAGATTGAGAGAGAGAGAGCGGAACGGCCAGATTGATGGGCCTGAAGCCTCACTATTCCCCTCATTTGAGAACAAACACACACACACACACACACACACACACACACACACACACACATACACAAGTACACATGGTTTCAGAGGAGAGTCATCACTCATTTGCTTGATTCCTCTTTTCCAACTAAGAGAAGCCTGTTTGTTGGTCAGTTGGGGAGGGAAGCACAACAACTTGCAAACAAATCACGCCATCTCTGTTTAACTGAGATTTTAAGACAAGTCAGTTCACTTTGCGGCACTCTTGGTAATGCCCCAGGCAGCTGTTTTCTGTGTACTGTAGGTAATAGACATACAAATTCAGCTCATATCTACTAGAATTAATCTTTTCTTTTAATATAATTTGATTGGTAATACTTTATTTTAAGGTCCAATTCTCACTATTAACTAGTTGCTTATTAGCATGCCAATTTCTAGCATATTGGCTGTTTATTAGTACTTATTAGGCACATATCACTGCCTTATTCTATATCACCATATTGTAGATCCCTTAACTCGACCCAATACCTAAATTTAAAGGGGTCTTGAACTGCCTTTTTTATTATTTTGTACTGTTCTCTGAGGTTCACTTGTAATGTTATCAAGATTTTTACAAAAAAAAAAAAAAAACCCTCATCACCCCCTCATCAGAATGCTCTGTTTGAATAGTTGTGGCGGTTTGTAAACTCAGAAGTAAATGCCCACTGCTATGATTGGCTAACAGTTGTGTATGTTTGACAGCCTACATCCTTCATAGATGGACGCTGCTGTATTTTATGTTAAAACCACATAAATACTCAGTACATATCAAACGATCTGTAATAACAGGCAAAGCAATAGTGACCACGTAATAAAAACAGTTACTCACACTTGTGTGGTGTAACATTACTGTCAGATCTAATTTAGTTGGCACAGCATCGTCTTTTAGTTTCAATCTTTCTAAAATTCCTGTGCCAAATTGTGCCTTGTCTGTAAACAAATCTGCAGTAAAATGAAGTGAACAAATGACAAAGTTCTTACTGACACGGTCTGGCACTTTCTTAAAAATAAAGTTCATCAAATAAAGTTAATTGTTTGGTTTATACATTCGCCTCTCTCGCTATTTACACTACATGCGCAAATCGGTGGGTGGGGCTAAGCAGGCAGTGATGTAGATGCAGGTGTTGATCTTCTGCAGAGGCAGTGTTTAGTCACACAATTACGTCATAATGTGGCACATTCCACAATCTGTCATTTTGGCAGACTGACTTCAACATAAGCTGTTTTAGACTAACTAAAAAGTTTTGAGTTCTGAAAATTACAATGTTTTTATAGCACAATGACTTCTTATATATCAAAAGATCAAGTGATTTTTGATTTCTCAGTTCATGACCCCTTTAACAACTACCTTACTAACTATTAATGAGCAGTGAATTAGTAGTTTATTGAGGGAAAACTTTGTCATTAGTGAACATGTGTTCCCTATTCTAAAGTTTTCCCATTTGATTTTTACATTTTGAGTTGATTTTGCTTTTTTTTTAATCTAGCCACAAATTGTAATGTGATATAATAAGCAAATTTTCTCTTTGTGATGAATATGTGAAGAACATACTATGTCTCTAATAGCACAAAATCCATAAATCGTTCATGCCCTTTTTTATTCATTTGTTTGTTTGTTTATAAATAAATAAATAAATATTACTAATTTATAAACAAGTTTATTTTCAAGTATATAGTTTTACATTGATAATAAATAAAAAATGTTTTGATGTAATTCAATAACATTAAACATTTTTGGAACCAAGTGGATGGTGCAAAGAATGGTGGCTGCCACAATATTACTGTAAAACAGTAAATGTCAAATTGTTTTCACCAAAACGCTAGACGCATTCCAAAAATTATCAGCGAACTGTATGAACTTATATGCTGATGATCTAAGGTGTTTATTTTTTAAACTATTCAGGTAAATCAAAAATGTACAGCAATTGTATTGACTTCACCCAACTGGATACTCATGTAAATGATCTCCTTTGGTGTTCCACGAAAAAATAAAAAATAAAAAAGACACAACATGCACAACATGAGAGTGAGTAAAAAATTTGGGTGAATTATGCCTTAACAGCAAGTTCTAGAGTAAAAAAAAAAATATATATATATATATATATATATATATATATGAAAAGCTTATTTTACAGTTGCTGTATTGAAATGCATAATTTCTTCCATTCGTTTGTCATATCTTTGGTTCAGTACAGAACAGGTGAATCACAATTTTAAATGTTGTCATGGCAACACGAATATTGTGAAATCCAAGGTCTGCTGCTTTGGTCTCACCCTGGACTCTACTGTTCATGTCCAAGCTGCTGACCAATCCAGAGAGAAGACCTAGAAGAGATGAAGAGGCACCTCTGAGGCTGGTGTTGTGCTAATGGGAGTAATGAAGATGGTGACACCTCCACCTGTCACCATTGTGACCCTTCAGGAGCACACGTGAGTCTGTATATATGTGCGTGTCCCTCATGCCCTGTGTCCCCACTGACCACATCCTCTGTAATATACCTGTGAGTGTGTACGTGTGAAGGACATCGTGGCTGGCGGAGCTATCACAGGCACAATCTCAGCCTGACACACACACACTCACACACACTCTAATAACTTTGAGAGCGGTCAGCACCCTGTGCTTTAATAACACCCGCTGTCAGCTCACCGAGCGCTCTGCAAAATTGTCTCGTTGGAATTCTTTATGGTGTAGAGGCCAAGCAACTCGGGATGGGAATGGAGCGCGCCCGCGCTCAGACTATTCGCAACTCCGAGATGGCTTTCTAAGAGCATGCTTTTATCTCTGGGGGGTCAAAAACACACAGGCGGAAAAAAGAAAAGACATTTACTTGCTCTGCCATGCAGCAATAAGCTTTTAAAATCAGAGCTTGTCCGTTGCCGCTGGTGGATGGGGTTATTGTAGAAAACTCGACTCGAGATGAACGCACCTTCGACTGTGATGGAGCTTCTTGGTTTGACAGGGCCCCTCACACATGATGTGAATGCAGCAGAAGAAGATCTAGTGTGATGCATGCAAAGTGGTGTGGAGAACATCAGGAACAGGAAATGACCTGGAAGGTGACATAAGACTAATGAGGATCCATCAAGGCATGTCTTCAGGCCACTGGACTGTCTGAAATGGGGAATAAGAGTGTAAGACTGAAGAAATGGTCAAAATGTGCATTACAGACTGGTAGCATATTTAATGGGATTTCTAACTATTTTACCTTATCTGTTTTAGTTGCTGGAAAAAAAAAAAAAATACTTGTTAATATAAAACATTATGTTTTTTATAACTGCTGATTTTGTGTCTGCATTTGTGATTGTGAGTTATTGCTTACATGTTGTTGATGCACACATAAAGTAGTGTTTCTTCAACTATGGGCACCTTTGGCCAAGTGAACTCTCCATTGACATTTTGTCATGAAAATTTAAACCACAGTGTAATTTCTGCCACAGCTCAGATCATGTATTGTGTTGATTATAATTCTGTAGTGAAATAATGGCGGTGGACTCATTTGTCTTGCTATGGTTAATTTCGTAACTAACAATTTATGAAAAACTTCCATTCAGAAGTTTGAGGTTTTTTAAAAAAAAATCTCTTGTGCTCATCAAGGCTGCATTTATTTGATCAAAAATAAAGTAAAAACAGTATATTGTAAGATATTACAATTTAAATTTTTTTTTTTTTTTTTTTCTATTTTAATATATTTGTAATTTATTCCTGTGATAACAAACTTGAATTTTCAGGAGCCATTACTTTAGTCTTAAGTGTCACGTGATTCTTCAGAAATTATTTTAATATGCTGATTTGGTGCTCAAAAATCAGTGTTATTATCAGTGTTGAAAATGGTTGTGCTGCTTAATATTTTTCTGGAAAATACGATACATTCTCATGATGAATAGAAAAGCAAAAGAACTCAAAAGAACAGCATTTATTTGCTATCTATCTATCTATCTATCTATCTATCTATCTATCATTTTTGTTTGTTATACTCTTTGTTTTGATTATTATAATTAAAACGTGTTAAAAAATCACATTTTTATGATGGATTTTTATATGAAATTTTGGGTCTGAGGCAAAAGTACACTCAAAAACATAATAACAAATATCATTTGGACTGAAAATGTATTGACTGCACTACAACTAAGAACCCTTGGCATTTTTCAGGGACTCACAATGGAACATTCTGTCAATTTCGGAATATCTTAAGTGCTACTATCTGCTTCCTCTCTCCGAGCACATATGCACATGTCTATTTAATAAAAAATCTGAGGTGAAGAAAAGCAGCATGTTTATCCCTTCACACACAGTATGAAAAAAATCAGTACTTTAAGCCTGTAGCATAAGGACTAAATAAACTTGTGTTAGCTGGGAGCTGTCTGTATGGATGTGGGTGGGTAGTTTGGGTCAGGCCTAGTGCTTTTGCTTGGCTTGTGTGTGTGTGTGTGTGTGTGTGTGTTTGAGTGTGTCTGTTTGGGTTAGGGGCTCTGTTTGGAGATGCTGGGATTATTAGACTCTCATCCTGTACCACGGCAGCACTCCTGGTCATCAGTGCTCCCCCCCCGCGATCGCTGATTAACATAATCAGTCGTGCATTAGTTATTCATGCGCGACGCGGAGGCGCTCAGGGGGTCGCAAGCTCGCTCTGTCTAATAACCTGTGTTAAATATTAAAGAAGAACATGCAGGGGAGAAAGCATTAACATGGCTATTCGCTCCGGCCCGACCAGGCACTGGCTGCGGGCCTGGAGATGTGTGGCTGAGAGAACTCAAACCGCCTGTGGCAGTTCTATAAGCTCGTAGCTTTGTAAACTTGCTCTCTGGCTATGTGTTTAGAAGGGCGCAAGGCGCATGCTAATGTGAATAGCCTTGTGTGAGGACAATTACAGGTAATATTAGGACATGTTGATACTCTGCTATGTTGCTAAGATCAATTGTATGAAAATATGTATATGAATTGGTGATTAGGGCCTGGCAATAGAGATGTTTAACAGCCATTTTGGCAGTCACCCACAAACATTTATTCAGAAATGTGCTGGATACCACAGATTGGCAGACGGACAGACGCGTATTGCCATATATAGACTTAAACCAGGCTTTATGCTTCCTCGCCTGCTTTGAGGTGCCGGCCACACAGTGAGTGTTGATGTGTGAGTGGGTTTATTTTCCTTTGCCTCTGCTCCGGCGGGCAGGGTGAGGCGAGACGCACGCTGTCTGAGAATAAAGACCCTGCTGGGCGTTTAGGAGCTCACTGGCCCTGTCCTTCTGCCCTCAATTCTTGATTAAGGCCAACAAGCAAGCAGGCTTAGCAGAGCGTTAAAGCTGAAACCAGTCGGAGGTGGTGGGGGGGACTTTGGGGGAAGCTCTCTCTCTCTCAACCGGGAACGGGGAGGAAAAAAAGGTGTTGGAGTAAATAAGAAAGAAAAGGAGAGAATTTCTGGAGACTTGAGGCCTGAGAGAAGTGCGAGAGGAGGTTGCAGTCGAACCCTGAGGAGGTCATTAGGAGACCAGTGACCTCACTGGTGTAGCCCTCCAATAGGCCACCCACTGGCATGATGTCATACTTCACATGTCAGCCCTCATCAGATATCCACATGACCGCTGGGAACTCCAAGAAATCATGTGGAATTCGGCACACCTGATTATCTCACTGTAGCCTCCAGCCTCCAGCCTCACAGATACAATCTGCAGCGTTCCCTGCACTTGGGGAAAACAAAATGGGCCCATTAGAAGTTAATTCAATCAACTTGTCATGTAACCTCTTCAACAGCGAGGCTGCGTTTCATGGCTTTTGAGAGGAGGTGGAGCGATTTCACCGTCTATATGCGTGTGAGTTATTAGAATTATGCTAAGCAGTTGATAATTGGCATATTGACACATTTATACATGCTTAGAATATTAGCCGAATTCCTATTTTTGAGAATGAGACCATTAGGATTAATCACATCCAGAGTGTGTTTGAGGATATCACCTCAAGACAATGGCGAGCGCGGTGGCTGGTTGAGCAAGGGAAAAAGTGAAAGGAAGAAGAAAGTCCTCATTAACAACAGTGGCTTCGCAAATTGAACGGATGCACAATTCATCACATCCTTTCTCCCCAGCCGGTGGAAGCAGGAAGGCCAGGCGAGCCAACTAATGACCTGGAAATAGTTCCTCTAGGCTTCCTGTAATGATGCGGCTGCTTGGGATTTCTTTTTTAATTTGGTCCTTAAGAAAATAACAATCCTCGGTGGCAAGTGCTCATTATGAGCCGGTTGTCGTGGGTGACCATTAGGAAGTGAAAATAACCTTGCTCGTTTACGGCCAGCAAAAACACTTAAGTTGGAAGGCCCCGAGGCCAGGCATGTGTGTAAAGGATGAAATGTCCGAAAATAACTGCGCTTTTTCAATGCTAAGACCTGCCAGTGTGATTTGAGTGGAAGGAATGAATGTGTGTATCGAGTACAATGCTAACTTTAAATGATTCCAGTGAGCATTATGAAGAAATGTCATTCTGAGACACTTGACATGAAAAATATAGGTATTTGGTCATTTAAAGTTTATTTTTTACATTTTTTCACGCATTTTACTGCTTTACTATTTTTACCCAAAATAATAAAAAAAATAAATAAATAAATAAAAAATACAATTCTGTCATCATTTACTAACCATAATGTTTTTTCCAAATCTGTATGCCTATTCTGTGGAATACACAATATTTAATTAATCCATGAAATTATAATTAAAAAGGACAAGTTTAAATTAAAAGGGAAAGTATCATAGACGTGGACCATAAAGACTTTTTAAAGACTTTTAAAGTAAATAATAATAATAATAATAATAATAATAATAATAATAATAATTGTGCCAAGTAATAATAATTTAAAAATCCCAATTCATTGTATTTTCATGAAAAGGAGCAATTAGCACATTATTCAGAATTTCTCCTTTGCATTCCACTGAGGAAGTAACAAGTATTATAATATAATATAATATAATATAATATAATATAATATAATATAATATAATAATTCAGACATTACGGCAGCTGGTCTACATAAAACAGATTTAAGTAACATTTAAGGTTAACATAAATTTCCTGTCATGAATAATCACTACATTACCCTCTATAGTAATAAAGATTATAGTAATAATTCACAAGCAATATCCTAAATTCCGATGTAGTTGGAAGAAAAGCCCAGTGATGAAGAGAGTAGTACATTGTGGTCTCTTTACACTGGTGGGAGGGGGCAGCTAGGGGCTGTTTAAAATGAAGGGCTGGTCACACTTGGTGTGTACAGGAGCACTGAGGCATGGTGAGCACAGAGACGCTTTTCTCCAGCCACTGTTCATACCCATGGGCATGCTAATCAAATCTCAGCCCATCACACACACTCACAACACTTACAGGCCAGGAGGACACCCGCACATGAAAACATGCATGCAGTTCAATTCCAAACAAAACCACACACACACACACACACACACACACACACACACACACACACACTGTTTGAGCCTCTATTCCCTTTCCTCACCACTGTGACATTTGAGTATTTTACATTTGTTCGGTTACACAGAGAACAGCTTCTGAATTTGTTAGGCTTTAACACAGTAAAATGTTTGGATATTCTATGTTATTTACTGTTTGTATGATCAAGTATGTTTTTAGTTCATAAAAAAATAAAAAAATAAATAAAAATATTATCTTTCCTGTAAGAAACTGTTTTTTTGGTTTTTTTTGTTTTCACATTGCTTTAGCCCTCGTGTTCTGTTGAGAGACTGGGGTCCTGATAAGTTATGTAAAAAAAAAAAAAAAAAAAAAAAAAAAATGTAGTATCCACATATCTTCGCTTCAAATTTATTCATGATCCTCTGACGTATATGACTTTTACAAAGTGTGAATTTAATCAAATATAGTCATGTTTATTCTGTCAGTATTTATTTAGTCATTTAGCAGACGCTTTTATCCAAAGCAACTAACAAATGAGGACAACAGAAGCAATCAATTGTAGTATTGAAACAACTGAAACAGATCCAAAACTAAAAGCTAATGCATACAACAAAATTTCAAAACTTAACATTTAAACAAAAACAAACAAAAAAATAAAGCTAAAAACAATTCAAAATATAAAGAACAAAAGATGTAAGAGTATGATAATGATTCTAACATAAAACTAAGCCAAACACCAAAAAAACAACTACATATGTGTATGTACAACCACACACACATACATATTTACACATTTATAAATTCAATATATATATTATTTAATTTCCATTTAGTTTGTTGAAGGACTAAAATAACTCAAATTAAATAAAACTAAAACTTAATAAAAAATCTATACAGACATAATTGAAAAAAAAAACAACTAATAAAATGACAAACATTATTCCAACTTTAACTAAAATTGAAATAGATAACAAACACAAATCAAACTACATTAGTTTATCAGTAATCCTAAAAAATAACACTGAGTCAAACACAAATGCAAGCAGTAGGAAAGAGGAGACATAAAAAGCGATACTTATATCCTTAGCCGGTGTCCCTGCCCGGTGGAGTCGCACGGTAGAGTCGATGGTCTTTACCCTCTTCGGTCTTCACACGAGGAGGCCTTCACGAGTTTTTTTTTTTTTATACCCATCTCACAAAATACTAATTTAATTCAGCTGAACACACTTTCCTTCTATCACAACAAATGGGCAAGCAAGCGCACGAGTCGACACTGACAAGGCACGCGATACAATATGAGACCAAAGTATGACCCCATAAAACGCATTTAAGAAAAAAATAAATGAGTAAAACTTATTCAGTTAGACACTTTGAAAATCTTAACGTGAAGATTCATTGCCTTTATTAATGTTTTATATTCAGGGTCTCTGAAACCCCGAACGTAAGAAAAGTTATTTTTTATTAACGACATCTGAAGCATCAGGTTGAAATTTTCTTTATAATCACTTTTCATAAGATTACAAAAAGTCTAGATACTTTAACATTTAGTCATTTTTGAGATATTAAAAGAGCCTCAGGTCTCTCAGACCCCACCATAAAGGTTAATCAGACAGTAATGGGAAATAAGCAAAATAAACAAGATTCTATTATTAAATAGCTCACTGGCATTAACCAAGAATCAACACATGCAAAAATATATGTATAGCCAACTAAAATAGTGAAAATACCATTTTTTTTTTATTTTTTATTATTATTATAAAATACTGAAATTAATTTTCTCCACATTTCAGTCTTGACTGTTGGTTTATCATTAATCTTAATTCCCTTAATAGTCTTAATTGTAATTCCTGTTTATCTTTTCACATCCAGTCTGGCTTGTTGAGCACTTTAAGCGACAGCAGGAGGTTCCTGCCATACTTGGAAACCCTTAATGCACTGCTGTTACTTATACACGCAGTAAACATAATAAAATCAAAACGTACAGACACTAGCTTGTGAGAGCTCTCTATTTGAGCCATTGATCTGACCCTGTCCCCTCTTATCATAAAGCATGTCCATAGTGTCTCCGTCAACAGCTTCCTCCTAATGTGATATCTCTCTGATTACTGTATCCACTCCCCGGCCCTCCCTCCAAGCCTTTAATGCACACAGCACTTTCAAAAAGCATTTGTTTCTCTCAAGATCAAAATAACACCGGCCCATCCGTGGGGAAAGAGGCATTATGGTTCCTTTAAAGGGGCTCTCCGGGGACCGACATTGATTCATTAATGAATGGAAGTGGGCAGACAAAATGTATCTCTTCCCCGTCGCGGATATGTTTGCACGCTTCCCCTTTAACATGGTCCCTCGTAGCATTGCGTTGCATGTGATTACACAGCGGGAAGAGTGAGATGTTTGCATCTTCATAAAATATTCATGGCCAGGGCTAGAAGGGTTGCTTGCGTGGATCAACCCACACAGAGGAGGATTAAGCCAAAGATACTGTGAAGGATATCTGTTCGGTTCAATCACGTGACCCCTGAAGACTCACTACTGGAACTGATAAAAATGCATTTATCTGCTTATATTTGACGTGGCTCTTATCTGTGCAGTTTATTCACAATTAATATGAGGGCACATAACACATCTTTCAGTGGATTATGGAGAATTATCACACATCAAAGCGTTCGAGTCTAACGTGTGAAACGTGTTACAGCACTATATAAAAGCTGAAACCATAAACCACATCTCGTCCATCCATCCATATTTACTCATTAAAGCCCATCATTTGATGAAAATAGACGTCATTATTAATTAATTTAAATAGTTGCCTTTTAACATGTCTTAATGCGTCTTTATTGAGTTGTTAATTATGATGAATATTTAAATGTGAAACATAATCAAATTAATTGCAGGTTTCTAGCGGATGACCGTAATTAAAACAGATCAGACTGAAATCTTTTGACAAAAAGAAACAGATGAGGTTGGTATTTGTGCAATAGATTTTTGAGTTGTTTATCCAATTTAATGTTCTAAATATAAGATAATTTAACAGGACCGCTGAGGTGGAGATGGAGAAATGATAAAACTTTTTTTTTTTTTCCTAGTCTGGGGGGAAAAAATCCAGTGGCACATATCCTGTTGTTATATAACTTGAGTTTATTTTAAAAACGACTCCATCAGCTCTTGTTTTATTCCCACAAATTTAGCTGTACTTGTGGGTGGAATTAATTGTGTGTGGGTGTGTTAAAAAGTGTCCAACCTCTCTATGAAAATGACCTTTGTTCCATATTTTGTCTCCTGTTTTATTTGTTTTGAAGAGGTGCCAGTAGATGTCACTGTTCCAATAACAGCAGAACGTGTTGTCTTGTACTGTACACGGACCTTTTGTGTTGTAAAACTAATCTGAATTGATATTGTGAGGTAAATATTGCATTTTCATGGGCTTTTGATGTAAATAATCTTTAAAATTTGCTTTATAAATCATGAAACCGACTTGGTGGGAAACATAAGGATGTCTCATCTCTGCAGTTACATCACGGAGGCCTCTCTGGACAATTTCACATTATCATGACAATCTCTAAATGAAGCACTTGACAGCTAGCCCTGCTATCACTGCATATTCTTACCTTTGACAGTGAAGAGAGGGAGATTTGATGGAGGGACGGAGCGAGAGGGAGAGGAAAAAAAGCAAGGCAGAGAAGCTTGTCAGAGGGATAATACTGCTGCCTTGGTATCTTCCAAATTGACTGGGTGACAAACATGTCTGTCAGAGCTGTGCCAATATAGTTTAGGGCCTCTCGTGATGGGGCACACACCCAATGACAGAAACGGGTCATTTCCACCGGCTGGTCACATAAATCCACAGTCTGGCCCCTGTCCTATTGCTGAGACTGCAGAACACACACTCGCACTGAACACACATGTACGCACATGCACATACACACATATATTGTGTGGAAAGGACAACTGTAAACCATCACTCAAAATACACTCAATTGGACTTGTAGAGCGAGACAGGAAGTGGCGAAAGGGTCAATGATAGATCTGTTATGTTATTCAGAAAATACAATAAAAATGCAGTTTCATACATAGAATGACTCAAACTGACCTCTTCTATGATGAACGTTTTTGTTTCTGAATTTAAATGAATTTGTAAATGTTTTGGAGGCATAAAGAAAAAAATAATGATTAAGATGTATATGCTCACATTTATTCAAAGTATGAAAACATGGTTATGCTCTACACTTTCTTCACCTGATGTTACACCACATGATATTTTGAGTGTCGTTAAATTCAAACTTTTCTTGAAAATGGCATTCAAGTTTAGTTTTTCAAAACCATATATAACCCACGTGAATACAAATAACTTAGCATATGCGTATGATTTTTAAAACTTTTTTTCTTTTCTTTTCTTTATCTTGAACACTCTTATTTGTCATTGATCCGAAAGCATGTCCATGCGGACTTTTGGGGTGTCATTGAAACATACTTACTTTTATTTGAATGCATAATATATGTATAAAGCATACATTTAAAATACACTGCCAGTGTTAGTTTCCTGTTGCAGAGACGAGACGTAATGCACAACGACTTTCTAAATTTGAATCGGAAGCTTATAAAAACACTATTTTTTTCCATGTCAAGGTGACCAAGCAAACCTGAATCAGAATAGTTAAACCAGACTCCTTTATTCAACTCAAATAATGCACGATTGAAAAAAATGAGTACAGATAGTCCCTCTATAAAACACACACACACACACACATACGCCACTGCCTTTCTCTGAAATGCTAATACCTCTCCAGGTCTCATCCCCCTCCTACAGTAACATGCATTGACAGTCTGCGTAGCCCCTTTTCTCCGGAAAGGCAGGAAAAAAAAGCCCAGTGCAGCGCCTGTTTAGAAAGGAAACGTATTAATGTTTCAGTATGTATGGGCCATGATCAAATATGCGCTTAAAAGACGCCTGAGCCAGGGGCTGGTGTGGAATGTTAAAACACCATACATCTTCAAGGTTATCTAGGGGGACGGAGACCCTTTTCCCGTATCCGCTTTTGCCTCATTCCTTTGAACGCATGCATTAAGTCGGCGGTGAGGTTTTGCGCTTGAAGGTGACTTTTAAAAGGCAAAGCCAAGTTGCTGTCTGCGCCTGCTGTCTCGCACACTCTTTTAATTGCGCGGAGATGGCGCGAGTGAGCCGTTTATGGGGTCGAGTTGCTGTTATGGGGTTTAAGGGTGGGTCAGCTTCAGGCGGTGGCACGTACAGTAACTGTGAGGCTTTCGCCCACAATAGCTGTCATCAGAGCGGGGGTCATTTTCTCAGCTTGTGCCGCGATATTAAAATTAGGTCATCATCTTTGCGGCACAGGCCACTTTCCCTCCGCCATAGATCACCACGGGCCCACTCCCAGCTCCTCATTACACCATATTTGGTCAATAAGCCATTAACATGCCGCAGAGGATGTTAATAAGCATTCCGCACGAGATGAGAGCGAAAAATGTGCTTGTGTCAGTGTGTATATGGGGGTGTATGTGTGTGGAAAGAGGGTGGGCTGAGCATTATTCTCTGTAAAAGAGAAGTCGTGCTGTATTGTACAAGAAAGCACATGGCCAAAGCCCCTCTGACTTATCAGACCTGACGCCACGCAGTGCATTTGAGGTCAAAGCAGTCACATCCTGTGAATGTCAGTGTATACAGTTGACCTTTAACCCTCATCAACATCCAGTGATCCATGACACGTGTCGGAATCAGGCATCCCAATCAAATCCTCCAATTTTTTGGCAACATTATCGAGAGTGTCTTTGTAGCATTTTAATTTTGTCTTGAAGAAACGGAGTTCTGCATAAACAAACAGTGCCGCAGGCTAGTGCAGACTGCCTACACAACCTCAGGCTCTTCTCATTTAACTTCTCTTGCACAGTTTAACCACACTGCACTTCAAATTTGGACGAAAAATACTTTCCAGTTTATGCTTACAGGATGTTTTAGCAGTCCGGTGTTTGTGTAAAGGGGCAAACCAGAACGGAAAACTGGAAGTGATATTAGTTATATGCAAGTTCCGAATCATATTGAGGCCTGTGTGAGATTCTTTTGACTAAATTTGACAATTTATGAGAAGTGAAAAAATCTATCCATTTCGATCCAAATCGATTGAACAACCAATCCATTTTCAAAACCAAGGCATCAAAACCACTAGGTACCCCTAGGCCAGGGGTTTTCAAACTGTGGGTCGCAGAGTGAGACAAGGTGGGTTGCACAAAGTCACTTGGCTGCAGCTAAATTTGCTTTTCAATGACACACACACACAGTTCAGTCTAGGGCTGCACGATATAGCCTACCAACATTAATTACGAATTGCAACATTCTTAGTGTGATTTTTGAATCAGTAGGTCCATAAACATAGCAAGGACATCGGGAAAATAATCCATGTGACATCAGGGGTTCAACTGTAATTTTACGAAACTACGAGATCTCGTAGCTTCGTAAAATTACAGTTGAACCCCTGATGTCACATGGATTATTTTAACAATATCCTTACTACATTTCTGGACCTTGATTGTGGTAATTACATTGCTGTCTATGGGAGGGTCAGAGAGATTTCAGAATTCATCAAAAATATCTTAATTTGTGTTCCGAAGATGAACGGAGGTCTTATGGGTTTGGAACGACATGAGGGGGAGTAATTAATGATAGAATTTTCATTTTTGGGTGAAGTATCCCTTTAAGCTTAGAATAATATCAATTGTTTTTTGATCTCAAATATTTTGGTGGGTCGTGAAATAGATTATATTTGTCTAGGTGGGTCGTGGAATGGAAAAGTTTGGGAACCCCTGCCCTAGGAGACACTATGTTGACTATAGGAACCCCATTTCTTTCATTGAGAAACCCTTTGCGTCAATACAGATATAAAGGGCATGATAACCTTATTGTCATTAAACTATATATTGGGGTATAATTTTGTCATTTGTGACATATAAGGTATGAATTCCAATTTAAACAGCCACTGTGATTTTCTTTACATTACACTATTTAGACATTTTGATCAATAACCCAATCCCTACTTCTAAAACTAAACATTTGTCAATATAAAACAATATAAAACACAGGATATAACAGACAGTCAAAAATTTAAAAAACAAAAAACAAAAAAAGACAAATATTCAAAGTCTTCCAAGGCCATATGAGACCCAAAAGCAATCATCATCTTCATCCACTTTAACGCTCAAACACGTTCAAAAATTGACAACAGATAATGCATTACATTAGGTTTTTTCTGTCAAATGTGACCCTGGGCCACAAAACCAGTCATAAGTGTCAATTTTTTGAAATTGAGATTTATATACATCATCTGAAAGCTGAATACATAAGCTTTCCATTGATGTATGGTTTGTTAGGATAGGGCAATATTTGGCCGAGATACAACTATTTGAAAATCTGGAATTTGAGGGTGCAAAAAAAATCTAAATACTGAGAAAATCGCCTTTAAAGTTGTCCAAATGAAGTTCTTAACAATGCATGTTACTAATCAAAAATTAAGTTTTGAAATATTTACAGTAGGAAATTTACAAAACATCTTCATGGAACATGATCTTTACTTACTGTCCTAATGATTTTTGGCATAAAAATAAAATCAATAATTTTGACCCATACAATGTATTTTTGGCTATTTCTATAAATATACCCCAGCGACTTAAGACTGGTTTTGTGGTCCAGGGTCACAAATGTCATTGGCACTAGTGTCGCTTGTGACCGACTGCATCTTGTTAAAGTTTGGATTCACGTTTTGAATGAGATAAGACTGCGTTAGCAGAGCAGGATTATTTTCAGCAGTTTAAAACCGTAAATTTCACTCTGTTCCTCATACAAAGACTGCATTGCTTCAGAAGACTAGAAATGCAACACTAGTACTTTTATACTGTTTTTGGTCAGTTTTTGTAATAAATTCTGACTGTACATTTATCTGCCTGTTACAAGTTTTATATTGGTGAGAAGTAGTTAGGTTTAGGGTAGGGATGCGGGCCAAGAAAGTATAAAGATATGTAAAAATCAGTTTTACAAACACACTTTTATAAGAGATGCATGCAGATAATTAAATGCATCTCAATCTGATACATAAATCAAGCAGCATCTGTGGCCTATTGTCAATTACTACAGATGATCATTTTGACTTTGTCTCTACAATAACTCACTTATAATATAAACCTAACTGGAATGGCATTTCTGCAGGTTTTAAAAGCAGAAAAATGCAGATTGTATTTTGTTAAAGCACTTACATGATGTTTGTTTTTATCTATATCATCCATTGTAAATATGTTACTGTAAAAGCAATTATTGAGGGATGAGTTGAAATGAATCACTTCCTTTGTGTTATGATATGGTTTTTAGTTTTCAGTGGCTTTATACAGTGTGTTTTCAGAATGAATCGATTGCACATCAGATGTCACAACAACGGGTGAGAGCAGATATATGAATCAGTCCGGAGGCAGAGTTGGATGTAACAAAAGTCGTTGTCACGACCCATGTTCGCGTTTACTGTAACACACTTACACACGTGTAGCATAACATTTACGACCGACTCCATCCAGCGCGGGTGGATTACAGCAAAATCAACCCAAACCTGGTTTCCTGACTCCCCTCATCTGATGACTCGCTCCCAGAACACAACACAACAAAGAAAAAGCACATTATGAACACTGGCCCGTTATTTTATTATATTTTCTTCTCTTTGATTTAATTTATTTTTCCTTGCTTTTTTTTCTTGAGTGCCTTCTTCCTGCTTGTGAAAATGGGGTTTATATTGATGAGCTGGGCCCCGATATTGATTTCCCATCACTCCCGGTGTGGACATTTTCTGGTCTATTATACTACACTTGCAGCATATTCCCACAGCAGCTGTAAACTGGATATATGGACAACCTGACCTTGGCAATATGGAGATAATGAAATATCCTTAATGACCCTCTCGCAAAGATTTTACAGGCAGCGCTATAGACTGCCTGCCCATGTACAATAATAGCAGAGGCAACAGAGGCTTTCTTTTCCAAAAGCCCTACAAAATTCAGAAGCTATAAGTACACTCATAATACTCAATCCTCTATTTGTGTCTCCTGAGTGTGAAAGATACCTATTAAATTTGGGTGAAAAGGCCTGGATTCATCTTATTATATACAAGATATCAGATTATATATACCAAATCAGCATAATTAAATGATTTCCGAAGGATCATGTGACAATGAAGACTGGAGTAATGGCTGCTAAAAATTTAGCCATGACAGGAATAAATGACATTTTATCATATTTTAAAATATTTTACAATACAGTACTTTTGAACAAATAAATGCAGCCCTGCTGGACATGAGATACTTTTTGAATAGATGAGATTCTGATAACTAACTAAATGTTAGAAACTTTACGATGTAAAATTGACAAATATTTAAAAAAAAAAATTTAAAAAAAATCCTTTTGTTTAAATGTATTCCAAATAATCTATTAAATTCCAAAAATACACAAAAGAAGCATTTTGACAAGCTGCCTCAAAACTTTTGGGCCCCACTATTTGGGATATTTAGGAAAGCTAGGGTGCGAATACACATTTGTATAAACTAATAACATGATGTGCAAATGAAATGCCCAGGTTGTCAAAATTATACCTCATCTCTTAACAAGTATTGGTCGAAAAAACCAGGACGGATAATGATAAGGTATCTCCAATCCTATTACTATCGGGAATCTGTGAATGAGCAGCATGTTGAACGTGTCTGTGTCTTGCTGTGAGTTGAAACCTCGGCATCGGGTGTATAGATCATTACTTGTCTGACTGTCTGACAGGCCCCTTCACTGCTCTGTGCCTATGGAAGATAATCATCGGCAGAGCCGGGTAACAATGAACTCGTTCCCGCACTCCAGTATTTCCAGGAGAGCACTTCAAACGCACCTCTTCTCCCAACACAAAAGAAGCCATCTCCTTTGATGTCACTGTCAAAGACTGAGTTTTGTTTCCGTCGCCTTCAGAAACTCCACCCCTTCTCTCTCTCGTTCTTCGTCTCAACTAAAAAAAGAGAAGTAAGAAGTGTGTGCTTCTGAATCGTGAGAAAAAGATTTTCACATGAAAAGTGCACCTGCGTTGTTGGCGAGGCCTCGTATACTCTGCTGAGAGACAATCAAACAAATACTTCACTTTTAACGTGATCGTCTGGGGACTACGCGAGCGTCTCTGTCATGAACGACGTACAGTTTCAGCGAGAGATTTTTATTTTTGAGCCAATTAAACCTTCTGCTAATTACTTTCAGCGTGTTTTGGGAGGGGGAGGGGGTATGTCTTAGATTATTGTGGCAGATTTTGCCTGTCTTTTGAAGGTAATGACAGGAAAAGCCAATTAATAGCGACAACTGACTGAGAAGAGTCAGGATGCATGTAGGCCTCTCCCCTCAGAAGATCCAATGGTGTTACCATCACAAACAGCAGACAGGTCCTCATAAAAAAAAATAAATAAAAAAAAAAGAAGCCAAGGAGAGATTTACTGGATTATGTTTTTTATTTTTGGACTTAAAACTTTCAATGCATCAACAATGCATTTTTCTGTTGCTATATACTTAGATTTTCAAGTTGTACCAAACATAGCAAGTGAGTTGCTGTTCAAGAAGACCTGTAGGCTACTGGGAAAAAAAAAAATACAAAAATAAATAAATTTAAAAAATTGTTTAGTTTCTTTCTCCCCATTCCCAGCATGCTCTGAGGCCTGATGATCGCTTTCTTTCGGCCTTTCCCGGTTTTTTTTTTGTTATTTATTTATTTATTTTTTTACATTGTTGCTGTTCAGTTTCACATTTGTTTTTTTTTTACTTAAATTGATCATTATGGTTGTCAGAGATAGACGATAGCTGGTTACATATATATATATATATATATATATAAAACTAGCTATCATCTATCTATCTATCTATATATATAACCAGCTATCATCTATCTATCTATCTAGATATATAAAACCAGCTATCGTCTATCTATATATATATACACACACACACACACACACACACACACACACACACATACAGTGGTGTGAAAAACTGTTGGCCGCCTTACTGATTTTTTATTTTTTTGCATGTTTGTCGCACTTTAATGTTTCAGATCATCAAACAAATTTAAATATTAATCAAAGATAACACAAGTAAACACAACATGCAGTTTTTAAATGAAGTTTTTTTTTTTTTTTTTATTATGAAGTGAAAACAAAATTCAAACCCACATGGCCCTGTGTGAAAAAGTGCTTGCCCCCTAAACCTAATAACTGGTTGGGCCACCCTTAGCAGCAACAACTGCAATCAAGCGTTTGCAATAACTTGCAATGAGTCTGTTACAGCGCTGTGGAGGAATTTTGGCCCACTCATCTTTGCAGAATTGTTGTAATTCAGCCACATTGGAGGGTTTGAGCATGAACCCCCTTTTTAAGGTCATGCCACAGCATCTCAGTAGGATTCAGGTCAGGACTTTGACTAGGCCACTCCAAAGTCTTCATTTTGTTTTTCTTCAGCCATTCAGAGGTGGACTTGCTGGTGTGTTTTGGATCATTGTCCTGCTGCAGAACCCAAGTTCGCTTTAGCTTGAGGTCACGAACAGATGGCCGGACATTGTCTTTCAGGATTTTTTGGTAGACAGCAGAATTCATGGTTCCATTTATCACAGCAAGTCTTCCAGGTCCTGAAGCAGCAAAACAGCCCCAGACCATCACACTACCACCACCATATTTTACTGTTGGTATGATGTTCTTTTTCTGAAATGCTGTGTTACTTTTACGCCAGATGTAATGGGACACACACCTTCCAAAAAGTCCAACTTTTGTCTCGTCAGTCCACAGAGTATTTTCCCAAAAGTCTTGGGGATCATCAAGATGTTTTCTGGCAAAACTGAGACGAGCCTTTATGTTCCTTTTGCTCAGCAGCGGTTTTCGTCTTGGAACTCTGCCATGCAGGCTATTTTTGCCCAGTCTCTTTCTTATGGTGGAGTCATGAACACTGACCTTAACTGAGGCAAGTGAGGCCTGCAGTTCTTTGGGTGTTGTTCTGGGGTCTTTTGTGACCTCTTGGATGAGTCGTCGCTGCACTCTTGGGGTAATTTTGGTCGTGGGGTCTTTTGTGACCTCTTGGATGAGTCGTCGCTGCGCTCTTGGGGTAATTTTGGTCGGCCGGCCACTCCTGGGAAAGTTCACCACTGTTCCATGTTTTCGCCATTTGTGGATAATGGCTCTCACTGTGTTTCGCTGGAGTCCCAAAGCTTTAGAAATGGCTTTATAACCTTTTCCAGACTGATATATCTCAATTACTTTCTTTCTCATTTGTTCCTGAATTTCTTTGGATCTCAACATGATGTGTAGCTTTTGAGGATCTTTTGGTCTACTTCACTTTGTCAGGCAGGTCCTATTTAAGTGATTTCTTGATTGCGAACAGGTGTGGCAGTAATCAGGCCTGGGTGTGGCTACAGAAACTGAACTTAGGTGTGATAAACCACACATTTTCACACAGGGCCATGTGGGTTTGGATTTTGTTTTCCCTTCATAAAAAAAAAAAAAAAACCTTCATTTAAAAACTGCATGTTGTGTTTACTTATGTTATATTTGATTAATATTTAAATTTGTTTGATGATCTGAAACATTAAAGTGTGACAAACATGCAAAAAAAATAAAAAATCAGGAAGGGGGGCAACAATTTTTCACACCACTGTACATATACATACATACATACATACATACATACACACACATACATTCATATTCATACATGCATACATTCATATACATACATACATACATACATACATATACATACATTCATATTCATACATGCATACATACCATACATATATACATATCCATACATATATATTCATACACACATACATATATATATATATATATATATATATATATATATATATATATATATATATATATATGTGTGTGTGTGTGTGTGTGTGTGTGTGTGTGTAGCCTATGTTTTCCAGATATTCATACTTTTCTTTTCTGTAGGCAATCAATGCAAGACAACTCTTTTTTTTTTTAATTGATGGCATTAATGAAAAAAAATCTATTTTGAATTAAAAATCACATTGGTTGATCTGTAATTGATTCTAGTAAAAAAAATTATAATAATAATAATAATAAAATAAAATAAAAAATAAAAAAAGGCCATGCAAATTCTTCTTTCACTGCAATCAGTTTTACAAAGATTTTTTTTTTTTTTTTTTTTTTTTTTTTTCTCAAAGAGGATGAAATGTGGGGGGAAAAGACACTAGAGAGAGGAAGATGTAGTAGATTAATTGATTCTTTCAGGCATGGTTTAGGAAGAAAGAGGAGGTTTTGGGGCAACTAACACTCAGATTGCATGGGTGCCCTGTTCTTGCCGGAGTAGATATCACAGAGAGCACAATGGACGCTCTCAGGCTTAGCATCCGGCTCAAACAAGCAAAAGACTGTGCTCAGCCCAGCAGGCTGCGGGGCCTCAGCTAAACTGGGTATTATCTCAGATAACACAGAGCAGTGATGTGTAAAAAATAGCTCAAATTAAACATTTTTTAAACTTTCCCTTGCATAGCAGTCGTGTGGTGGACTTCTGAAATTAGCTTTCTTTTTTTTTTTTCTTTTTTTTTGTCTAATGTAAATTCTTTGTTCCTTTTCCAGCAATTAAATTCTTATTAAACAGTTTATCTAGATTATTTTTATTTTTAACGCTAATACTACATTTTTGTTGAGTGATAAAAACAAAATCATATCAAGACCGCGTTAAAATTTATGTTGAAAACGATGATAAGCTCTGGGTATTTTTACTCGATAAGGATTAATCTAACAGTCTATCCAGCAGAAATAAAGGCGACAGCAGTCAGTGTATGTCGCTAATATGGCTGCATTGCCAAATTCTGACCCCCGCCAGATTACTACCCCCCTAGTATTGGTAGGTTAAGGGTAAAGTGTGGGGGAGGGGTTAGGATTAGGCAATCAGGTAGCGATTTCAACGAGAGGGGGTAATAATTTGGCAGGGGTCGAAAATGGGCACAACACCGGTGTCTCTGTGTGAATGAATGTAGCGTCTGATTCACAAACTCAAACTCACGTGACGCTTGCGTGTTTCCAGTGTCTGCGTCTCAAAACATGAGGACATGAACACATGAATTTAAATCTCCAGAGCTGCTCTGAGAAACACTTCCCCAGCTTTACATAGTTTCATTTGAGAAAAAGAGAAAAAAAAAAAAAAAAAAAAAAAAAAACCTACGGTCAAATACACACGGAAACTGAAAGTAAAACTAAAAGACCTTTGCCAACCCGTCAAAATAAAAGTCCGATTTAACTTAAAGAAATTCTAACAGAAATACTATTGCATAGCCTACTAAAATATACTTTTCAAAGTATTATTAATAATAATAATAATTTTTAAAGGTGCTGTATGTAGGATTGGCACTAGCGGTTGAACTAGGTATTGCAGTCCAAATTCAAAATGTTTTTTCACCCCGCCCCTCCTCCTCAGAGTTGATGCACATGCAGGTTGCCAGATTAAGGACACCAACTGGAACGAGCTCACATGACGATGAATGACATGAAATACGCTCTGTTGTGCAGCATCTTCCTTAATAATAAAAATGAAATGTTTTGTTGTAAATTAATTTAATTTAAAAAGAATGATTAAATTGTTAAAGTTTTGTTCATTTATATATATATATATATATATATATATATATATATATATAAATGCACGTAATTCCTTCCCCATTAATGGTAGGATATAAATATGAACATACATATAAGATAAATATCAATATCATATATCATATGACATGGGGAAAAATATGATAATATTTTTTGCCTTCTCGCCTAGCCCTATATATACGTGTATATATATATATATATATATATATATATATATATACACACACACACACACACACACACATATATATATATATATATATATATATATATATATATAGCTAAGGCTGAGATCCAATGAAGGGGACACTGAACCATCTCTTTCATAGATCATGACTTTTCTTCATTTCGCCATTTCAAATTAATTTCAATTCAGACATGACTGAAAGTGGTGATGTTCAAGTTGTTTACTTTTCTAATCAAAAGTAATATTAGTTGTATTAGTCAATATAATGTCAGGTTGACGTTGGACATGACATCGGACAGATGTTGCATTTTGGTTGACAATGAAAATTGGGTTGACATCAGTATTTGACGCCAGTTTGATGTTGACTTAAAGTTGGATTTTGTTTACACAACCTAAAAACAACAAATATCAATGTCAGCTGACGTCAATATCGGACATCAAATTAACATTGACATTAGATGTTGAATTGACATTGAATTCTGGTCACCCGACGTCGCAACCAAAATTTTACCAAATATCAGCATTTTATGACGTTGTTTGCCTGCTGGGACCCATTCAGGTGTATTTGTAGACCGGCTGCAAACATGATAAGTGGACACTGTTGCATCTGTATGACTTCTCGAGCAGATGTGGCCTGTACTTTTTTTTCTTACTTCAGATTCTGCTCCCAAACAGCATTTATTAGTCTGCGCAACACACTTTCACCTCCATTTCTCTCTTTCTGCTCCCCCCACCACCTCGGCCCTTCTCTCTCGTCGTGTTTTGAGCGTAAAACAGCCCACTGCTGATATTAGAGAGATCACATATCGGCCCGCTGACATATTTCAAATGTATCACAGATTAATAGCGTATCACTGTGAGAGATCTACAAAAACCATTAGTAAGCCTGACACTTTGACGTCAGATTTTTTAAAATTCCCAAGTAATCTTTTTGATTTATGGAAGTGTGTCCAGGTTCATCGAGAGTGATTTCAGATTTATCACGTCCTGGTTAGAATTATTAATGATTTTCAATTTGTAAATCTGATGCTGGCGGTGTCCGTGGGAGCTCAGTTGAATCGGTAAGAGCTGACACCAGGGTCTGCTGCTTGTTCCTGGAGCGCCGATTACTTTATCAAACTATCGCCCGCTTTGATTTACATTTCACTTCGTTTCTGCCGCCTCTACCTCTCTCCGAGCTTTCCGTCGCTCTCTCGCTCTCGCTCTTTCATTCATCCTCCCATCACCTTGGTGTACTTCCTCTCTCGTGCTGTAATTACAGTGTCATCTTTAATTGTATCTCTGGAAGCCTCCAAGTCTGTAAAGTCAAATTTCATTCTTCAGAACCTCGAGGATAAAGACCGACTTTTGAATTCTGTGGGCATATAATAATACTGATTTCCTCTCGAACAAACTCTACTCACACACACACGTGCATACGAAGTCAAATCTGCGACGTGACTCAGTTGAGTGGCTCATCGTTGCGACAACAGCGAGTTTCCTGAGGTCTGTAGTTCATGGGTACTGAAACTAAGATGGCAGCCAGTGGCACAGCACCCAGTCAACACACAGACGATGATGCTCATGACAAGTCAACACATTCGTGTTTCACTGTGTGTCTCTCTCTATCTCTCTCCTCAGTCTGTGACTTAGTGGTGTATTTACTGGTGATGAAACATGCAGTGCAAAAGTGTTTACAGCGAGGCTTATGACAGACGTGAGTGGGGATGGCACTTTAGCGAGGAGACAGGGCTTTTTTTATTTCTTCCATTCTGAAGCCTTGCGTTGTTGTGACACTCCGGCTGGAACGAGCGTTTGGAACCACACAGCGCTACTTGCGCAGAGCTAATCAAAGATAATCTCGCTTCTGGTTATCTTAATAGGTTACACTTGTATTTTATAATTAACTGCAGATGAGCTGTCATCATTTTAGTCTTTGACCTTAAAGGGATAGTTCACTATATGTAAGGACGCCATTGTTTGCTCATATTCTGCTAATATGGTGCTCATATGGTTACAAGACACTTGAGAACCAATCACGTTTGTTGACATCAAACTTGCATTTGGTATTTTTAAATGTTTAGAGATGCGTTCAGTGTCTACAACTTTAGTGTATCTACTATTCATCCTATCACCCAAATTCATTTATAATGCAACAGCCAATCAGATCATTTATTTACTTATTTACACACTTACATATTTATTGATCTAAATCATTAGGAGTGTTTTCTTGTCACAGATTTGGTTTGTTCACAGGTTTATAAGACACCATCCTTTTCTGTATAAAGCTACTGTGGAATGTTTTTTTTTTTAATGTAATAAATATTATTTTCATACACTAGCATAAGTAAGATTGACTTTAATAATTTAATTCAGCAAGGATGCATTAAATTGATCGAATGTGATGGTAGAGTTTTTTACATTAACATTTTTTTTTTTTAATGTTTGAATAAATGCTTCTTTTTTTAATGTTCTATTCATAAAAAAATCTTGAAAAAATAAATCATGGTTTCCACAAAAATATTAAGCTGCACATCTGTTTTTAACATTGATAATAATAAGACAATTACATAATTTTTATTGAGTCGCATATCAGCATATAAAATGATTTCTGAAGAATCATGTGACTGAAGACTGGAGTAATGGCTGCTAAAATATTCAACTGGAAAGCAGTTACAGTTATATTTTACAATATTACTGTGTTTTTTAATATTAAGTGCAACCTTGGTGAGCATAAGAAATAGTGTAAAATATGTATGAGAAGATTCTTTAAAAATTCTTGTTTACGTTCGTTAGCAAAAAAGAGAGAGAGAGAGAGAAAAAAGGTTTGCAATGCCATGAGGATAAATAATGATAGTATTAAAGCAGGGAGTAAATAATGTCAGAATCTTCAATTTTTGGTAAACTTATCCTGTAAAGGTGTTTTCTCTCTCTCTCTCTCTCTCTCTCTCTCTCTCTCTCTCTCTCTCTCTCTCTTAATGCAGGTGTTGTACAAAGTCATACATAAACAAAATCAAGGTTACAGCAACCTGTAAGTCTAATCAAGCAAAGTGTTTTTACTAAAACCATCATCTGTCAAGTCATGGCTGCTGTGAGAGGTAAAACTATGTGATGTCCAGCTGTGAAGAATTTCTTCACTTTCTTTTTTTCGTATGTGCCTTGCCTTGCCATCTTCATGCTTTTTTTCCTGTCTTGCATTCACTCTGCAGGAAGTGATGAACAGTCTCGAGTCTCAGGCTGTGCTGTTGACGTGAGCCGCTTCTTTTCCTGCTACCCTGCTCCTCCTCCCTCTCTTCACCTTTAAAAGAAATATGGCCTCTTAGTAGGCCAGCAAAATGCACGCGAGTTCATTCTGAACACTTATTCTCACTCCTGCCTCATTCAAGACTCAAACTTAGGTCCTATAGGGCATATTCTTGAGAAAGTATCCAAATCCTCTCATAAGAGTACTATGACGCTCTTTCATATGAGATCTTGAGTGACAGTTTTCACGTGATAATCCTCCAGCACTCCTCTAGAAGCACCGCCACATTCATCTTTGTTTGCCTCCATCTTTGTAATTCCATTTTTGTCCTCTCTCACTTTTCACTCATTTATTTTCTCTTCCAAGCGAGCCTTCAGCCTCTCATATACGATATGACAACAAAATCTCGTGTAATGACTGGCAGCGCTATTGACAGTTCTCTCAGGAGATGGTGTGAGTACGGAGATTACATGAAATTGAAAGCATATTACCTGTTAAAACCGACTCTCATTGAGTTCATTGGCTAATTGTTATGCAACGCATCACGTCAATGTTCATCTGTTTATTCTTTAAACGGAACAAAGATGGAAGTGCATTTACTGTAAAAATGAAAGCACTTCAAACTACTCTCATGCAGTAAGGAGCAACAACCTATATTTATTTGCAATCATCCTGACTTGTGAAGATGAGAAGCACTTTTGAGCCCTCAACATAGCAATTGAAAATGGATTGGGCTTTTGTTCAGGATTTTGCCCTTTAATGAACACAAAGGAATCGCATTTAATGGCTAAAAAGACTTTCGAACCACTAAAAGAGAGGCTAAATTAAGATGTATGCTGTTTGACAAGTCAAGCTTTTCTGTACACACTTTTTGTGAATTTAAAATATATATCACATTAAAACAAATGATGCTTAATGGCATTAAGACCAGATGCATTGAAACCACAGAGATGCTTGTATATACACAAACAGGTGTTTCTATGCTCATGAAAGTGCTGGTTAAGATAATGAAATCTAGTTCTTTGCCATATGTTGCACTTATAGTTCCAATATAGTACAATTACAAAAAGCAGTTAAGGTTGCGTTTGATTCTATACGCTTGAATCATACCAGCACATGCTAATGTGTGTTTGATGCAAATGCTGCACATTGCACTCGTAATTATGTGCCCAAACCAGACATAAAGAAAAGAGAAAATGCAAGAGATCGAGTAAAAGTATTTTTTATTTCTGGTTGTTTACTTGCATTAGCATCTGGACATGTAGAAGCCAAGAAAGCAGAGATGGAAATATTCTATTTGCCATTAGCCTTGACATTCATACTTTACCTGTAAATAACAACAGATATTCTCCATTCACCTGAGCTAAATAAAACCTCATCATCTTCTGTAACACTGTTGGGATGGAGAGCAAGGGTGATAGACATTTTCTCGTTAGGGTGAGCAGACTCACTCTTCGTTAGCGTTGGGTTAATGAAAGACTCTCAGCCTTCCTCATATCCTCCATGCAATCAACTATTCATGAGACTAATTTGTAATCCTTAATCTACATGATAATTCATTTCACATGACATGTCAAGGTGATAGCGATATTTACATGTAATATAAATATAAAAATCCATGTTATTTACTCAGAGGTATTATTGATTAAGTGCAGATCTCATTATTATTGACAGTTGTGCAAGGGAAAAAAATCACGTGATTAGATGCTATAGTTTACAGTCAGTTTAATCATTTACAAAATGCGTGAAATCTGCAGATTCTAAGCAATAAATATGGAAAATTCATAATGGCATATAATTATATGTGTTCTGATCATTATTATTATTCTTGTTGGTGTTTCTTTTAAATAGCAATACTGAGATTTAAGACAAGATTTAACAAACAGATTCCTGTCCTAGGATGGCATATTTTCTATTGAAACAAGAAGTTGACTATTTTGTTTTGAATGGCCCTTTTTACCCACAAAAGCCTTTAGTTTATGTCACAGCAGTGAAGCATGAGTTGCTAACAGCTTTTGCTAGCAGGGAGAGCATTTTATTGGACAAAAACATCTATATGCTGATAAGAGCAGGATATTGTATCATCAATAGTTTTGAACAGTTTTACCAGATGAGACATTAAATGCATGTTTTTAAAGTTTTTAAAGGTTATTTTAATTTTTTTATTTTTTATTTTTTTATTTTTTGGATGCTATCTATTGAATCAGGAACTGAATATTGTGCTTTAAATGGCCCTTTTTAAACACACTCTCAGGGAAAAAAAAAAAAAGTACAAAAGCTGTCACTGGGGCGGTATCTTTTCAAAAAGTGCACCTTTGTATCTAAAAGGTCCGTATTTGTACCTTAAAGTTACATAAGTGTACTTAAAGTGTACATATTTGTACCTAAAAGATACAAAAATGTACCTTTTGAAAAGGTGATGGCTTTGTGCCTTTTTTTCTGAGAGTGCACAGAAGCATTTAGTTTATGTCACAGCAGTGAATCATAAGTTGCTAACAGCCTTTGATGGCAGGAAGAGCATTTTATTGGACAAAAACATCTATATTCTATACGCTGATGAGTGCAGGATGTATCATCAGTAGTTTTGCACAATTTTATCAGATGAGACAATATTTTTTTTTTCTTTTTCTTTTTTTTTTTTGGCATGTTTTCTGTTGAATCAGGAAGTTGAATATTGTGTTTTTAATGGCCCTTTTTTAACCACTCTCTCAAGAAAAAAGGTACAAAAGCTGTCACTGGGGCAGAACATTTTCAAAAAGTGCACCTTTGTACCTAAAAGATCCGCATTGGTACCTTAAAGTTACAGATGTGTACCTAAAGTGTACATATTAGCACCTAAAAGGTAAGGTTTTCACCTTTTGAAAAAAGTGACAGCATTGTACTTTTTTCTGAGAGTGCACAGAAGTCTTTATAGTTTATGTCATGGCAGTGAATGATGAGTTACTAACAGCCTTTGTTAACAGAGAGAGCTTTTTTATTTATTTATTTTTTATTTTTTTGGACAAAAAAACATCTTTTTGATGATGAGTGCAGACTCAAGATTCTCAAGATTTTTACCAGATGTGATAATAAAATGCATATCTTTTTACATTTTATAAATATGTTAAAAGATAATCATGCCTATATTAGTATAGCAAGTGTATATCAGGGTTCCTCAAATCCGGTCCTGGAGGGCCACTGCCATGAAACAACCATGATATGCCAGCACCAACCTAAGGTTTTTAGGAATTTTAGATAATTTCCTTCATTTTAAGAACACCCTCATTGCAACATATGAAAAACAACATGGCTACTGTCACAAAATAAGGTTGTTAAAATCAGATTTTCAGACTGTAGTGACAATTTATTCGATAGAGCTGAAAATGAGTTTGAAACCATCCTGTAGTCTCAGTGTATTCATTTAGAGAAGTAAATGCTTTGTTAATATTTCTAATAAATATTAAACACAATATTTTAGTATCCGACAGTGTTGTGAGATCCAACATGAGGAAGCAGGAGATTGTACCCAAACATAGATGCATATCACAACATGTTGAACTGGTTAATTCAACAATAATGCATAAACTTTTTTTTTTTTTTCACTCCTCTAAATGGTTTTGAGTCATGTCTCAAGAATCAGTGAGCCACTCATCTCGCCTTTTAATTTGCATGTTCTTTAATGTTCCAATGGCATCTTATATTTAAGATTTGAACAATATATATTAGATTAACTGACTCCTGTGTGCCTATTTGAAGTATTCACACTGGGTAATGTGGATTCAGGTAAAAGCATTCACTCTCCCTCTCTTATTCTCTCTCTCTCTCAGTCAGCCTGGGGACATGAGGCCATTAACCTCCTGCAGCCGAAGCCTTCTATCCTTAATGAGGGGCTGCTAGTATGACCCACTATGTCGTTCATATTTCTCCCCTCCTCAGTCCAGCACTCTGAGGTGATCTGTCGCTCCACTGAAGAGGGGGATGGGATGTGTGAGCACGTCTGTGAGAGAGGGAGAGGGAAGGAGCTCCTACCAGTGCTGGAATGAATGAAGATACTTTCTATACACGTGGACTTTGATTAGTAATTGACTAGTACATTAATGTTCTGTTGATTGAGGATTAATTGTGTCATGTTTATTTGGGAATTCATCATGCTGCTGCATCATGAATGTAGAGTTTCCTCTATATCTAATTTTGCCTTTCATGATGGATGTCCCTGATTTGTCCTTTGGTGTCTGCTACGGGGACCACACGCAGTACAGGAACATTCTTATTTGAATAGCAGATGCATTTAAAGATACATGTAGAGCATCTTCGTGAGGGGAAATCAGATGCATTCTTTTTGGAGATCTGCTGTTATTTCTGACAATGGCATCTTACATTTTCAACACCTGTAGATGTGAGTTGAGTGACTGCAATGCAAAAATCATTTTCTTATTGAGTAAGTTGTCTTGTTTACAGTAAACAATCCTGAGAAGGGTTGGAAAGTGAGAACAAATTAAAACAATAACAAAACTTGATAATGTTTACTTCGGATAACACGTTCTTGCATACAGATAGTATAAAAGAGGATGAACTCGTAAAAGTATATACCCTTACTCTGCCATATAAAGACGTGTCAGAAATATTAATAGTAGTACTGTATGCTAGTATGATATTTTGAATTCATAAATAGTTTCCTACAGCATTAACTGATCATTTATTAGCATCGCAAATTTTTCAAATCTGTTGCAGGAAAGGTCAGCGCGACTAGCGTAGTCCAATTACACAACGAATGACACTTACGAGTTTGGTTCTTTGTAGTAAATCAAAACAATCTGTGCAACCAGTTCATCACAACTGAATAAATGAGTCAAATAAGCCAAATATTTTTAGTGACACAAAAACTTCCCTAATGAATAACCCTAATGAGGTGGTTATTTATAGTAAATCAATATAGTAAAAAAGTATAGTAAATTAGTTTACTGTCTTATTTTGAGTTTTTTTTTTTTATTTCTGTATTTTATAATAAAAAAGTAAATAAATTATCACATATTTTGTTAGTTTAGAATTGATGTTTAATATATAGATATAGGGTAAATTTTTGAATGGCATTTATGCTGTTTCTAAAAAGACTGAAATCTCTGTTTAACATGAAAACAAAACCAAAAAAAAAAAAAAAAAAAAAAAAAAAATATATATATATATATATATATATATATATATATATATATATATATATATATATATATATCATTGAAATTATCTTAAAAAAAAAACTTAAAAATCTGAAAAAATTCTTATTTTAAGTTTGTTTACTATAAAACAAGAAAAAACACTTGCTTGCTCGCTCACTCACTCACTCATTTATTTATTTATTTATGCACTTTGCAGTTTTGAGAATTCACCCTCTCGCATGGTAACAAAAGGTGAAGCTGACCCCTCTTTTCTCCTCTCCACTCCGGCTCCCTGACAGAGAAACAAATCTAAGATGGCTGATGATAAAGTATTGTGGTTTGAGAAGGTAGGCTGCAAGTGCCAGGACTTCATTTGTGTCAGACGCTCCATGATAGTAATGAATTTCTGTGGTGAACCTGAGACTGAGAGAAACAGAGTCTGGCGAGCGTTACGTGCAAGCGGTATCAGTCAATCTCTGCAATCCCTTTCAGATTTGATCTGCACAGTCCTGTCATTCCCTATAGCATCATTGCCACACCGTATACTTGTGTCATGCTTACAAAGCATCATTCTCATTCAAGCTTTTTTTCCAGCTTGGCCAATGATCATCCACCCTGCCAAATCACTCTCAAACCCTTATTTTAGACAAAGCATGTGTGATCGAAAGACTTTAAAAGGTCTATAAGGGCAGAGACTGGCTCTTTTATCCATCTCATAAAACCCTTTTGATTCATAATGTCGATGGAGCATATCTGGTTACTTAGGTGGAATCGGAGCAGCGGAGGAGGCTTAATTGCTCCCAGCGAGTGCAGCCAGAGGACTTGATTAGACCCCGGACCACTTCTCATGTTCTTCATTTGTGCGGCGACGACCTTCCGCAGTGATGGACTCAAGTAAGAGGTCACTCAGTGAGGTTCTCCTCTGGGATTAGGCCCCTGCTTAAAAAAAAAAGTACCCACAAGCTTAAATCTGGAGCATTTAACTGTTAAAAATAGTGAGTAGAATGTCTAAAGTGAATTATTAGTATAAAGTGTAACCGAGATTACACTTTTCCTTTTTGTCAAGAGAAATATCTCTGGATGAGAAGCAAGGGGAATAAGCAAAAGTCTCCATTTGCTCTCCATTTACTCTCATTACTATTTAGGAGAAACAAGTGATATATTCATTTTTCTTCTTCTTCTTCTTCTTCTTCTTCTTCTTCTTCTTCTCCTTCTTCTCCAGGCAGCACAACTTAAAATCTCAGGATTTAGCTGCTTTTTATTTTTTGTATGTTTAATTCATGTACAGCTACAGTTTTATTTATTTCTACTGAAAATATTTGAAATACTGTTTTACAGATTATATTTATCCACATAGGCAAGCTTCAGCAGCCAAAATATTCATAGATAATCTCATGAGAAAGTTTGTTCTGAACTTTAACATTCCAAAATGTAGCAAATGGTGCTCTTCTCCCTTAAATAACTTTATGACTTCTAATAAGACTTTTAAGACTATTTGTAACTATCTGCAAGTCAAAATCAAGCTAGCATCCTGCCAGAGCTGTAATTCATGAATTTTTAATTGTCATCATTTCATGCAAAAGTATCTAGGAAAAAACCCTCTTAAGTATGATTTGAGCGTTATTGGAGGTTACACACACAAACATCTTTCAATGACAGCTAAAAATTGCTGCTAATATTGCTGAGGGTTGCTTAAAATGTTTTTTTTTTTCTTTTTCTTTTTCTTTTTTTTTTAGGATAAACAGTGCTTAATGCATCATATCAGTGGTAAACATGAAGGAACAGGCTTATGTTGGACAGTGGTATGAGAGGAAAAAAAAGGTAAAAAAACAATAATAGTGCTCAAGCCTGCCATTAGAAAGATGAATTAGCAAAATCCATGCAAGTGACAATGGCTACAGAGGGAACCTGATCCTGGAGCCTCTACAACCTGAAGTGCCAGACACCACCAGGAAGCAGACGGAGCATAAAGCAGCCCTCCTGAGACCCAGGAATCACACACACACACACACGTATTTACACAAGTAGACACATACACAAATATGCACATCTGCCATACATGAACACAGGATCATGGACTTTAGCAGACCATAGAAGTTTTAACAAAGCAGGGAGAAAGGCATTCAGTATTATCAGATAAATATACAAATGTGTATCCACTCCATGAATCTGAATACACTGTGAGTGGAAAACATTTTAACTATGTTTTTAGGAGTAAAATATTATATAAATAGTTGAATGATATATGAACAAACCCTCTGTAAAAAAAAACTTCAGCGTATATACAGTAGATATACAGTATGTCCGTCCAAGACCAGCTACTCAAATAAATGCATTAGAATAACAGTTTTTTTGCATCCTTTTTCTAAAATTTAAGAAAACAGTCTGGGCTAAATATATTATAAAATATATTTACAGCATTTGTAGCCTGCTTTCAATTAACTATCAACAATAAATTAAGTCACATTTAACCCGAAGTATAAATTCAAATGTCCATTTTAGCATGCATTGTGTGCCGTACTATGTGTGTGTCTGTTGTGGAGTATGTTCCTCTAAACTGAAGCTGAAGTAAGTAGCACTGGTTCTGGGGTTTTCCTGCTGCTCTGCACTGCTGCACATGTAGGGGTGGTGACATTGACTACAAATGAGTTTAAATATTGGATTCAGGGCTGGCAGACCCTGGACCCCACTCCATTACCCTTGGGAGCCTGGCAGTCACATGTAGACATGTGTATCAGATCACATAGGAGAGGATTTGGAGGGAGAAAACAAGATGGAGTGTAAAAAAAGGGAGAGGTGGGCAGTGAAGTGAGTCAGTGAATATTTTGTAGGAGTTGAGACTTCTCCCACAAGTACTGAACAATATGACCTTTCATAGGAACTGTGAAATGATAGCCGCACAAATAATATCCCTGTATTTTTTTTTATATGCCTATAAAGGATAGTTCACACAAAAATAAAGATTTGCTGAAAATGTACTCACCCTCAGATCATCCATAATGTAGACGAGTTTGTTTCTTCATCAGAACAGATTTGGAGAAATTTAGTATTACATCACTTGCTCACCAATGGATCCTCTGCAGTGAATGGGTGCCAATGGGAGTCCAAAAGCTGATAAAAACATCAAAATAATCCGCACGACTCTAGTCCATAAATTAATGTTTTGTGAAGTGAAAATCTGCATGTTTTGATGGAGGGATGGATGGACTGGGGTCATGTGAACTGTGCATTTTTGTGGTTTTTATCAGCTGTTTGAACTCCCGTTCTGACGGCACCCATTCACTGCAAAAGATCCATTGGTGAGCCAATAATTTAAAGCTACATTTCTCATAATCTGTATGTCTTGAATGGCCTGAGAGTGAGTAAAGTTTCATAAATTTTTTATTTTTGGCTAAACTGTTCCTGTATGTTTCATAGTATGGTTAAGATTTTGATATTCTCATACTGAACCGGACGTCTTATTTTTATCAGTTTCACCTTGAATGTCATACACCTTTACCCACAATGCATGTGCTAGCTATCAGAAAATTACTTGATAAAATCCCAGCACTTTGTCTCACACTGTGTTTAGACTCTGACACACTGTGTCTCGGGGCCAGTGTAAATCTGCTGTTGTCAGTTGCAGCATGTTTGATATTAACACATTGTCTTTGTCATAATGGCGTCCTCCTGGTTTGTGCTGCGCTGCTCGATCATCTCCAATGGCCAGCAAAGCGCTGATGAGGCCTGACATGTGAAGTATGACATCATGCCAGTGGGTGGCCTGTCGGAGGGGCTGCAGCAGTGAGGTCACAGGTCCTGTAATGACTTCCTCAGGGTTCGGCAGCAGCTGCAGTAGAAAGCGCTGGAGCCTTGGATGCTTCTCTGTGTGTCTTTCTCGTTTTTGTCTCTGTTTTGCTTGTAGATGTTGGGCTTCTCCTTATTATCTTATTCGCTCTCTGTCATTCATTCAGTCATCTGAAATAATTTTCCAACTCTGACACTCTCCTCATTTGTACACCTTGCCAATATTGCATGTGCATTTGAAAAATAGCCAATTATTTTTCATAATCCCATAAAATAAATAGCAAGTTGTATTTAACCAGGCCCTGAAACTCTTATATATTTTTTACTCTCAAATGTTGTGAAAGAAGGTGCATAAGAGAATATTGATTGCATTTGGTTTTAAATGACTTATGTCATTATGCAATTATGAAACAAACTACCGTTCAAAAGTTTGGGGTAGGTAAGATTTTATGTTTTAAAAGAAGTCTCTTATACGCACCAAGGCTGCATTTATTTGATCAAAAATAGAATATATTAATATATTATATTAATAGAATATATTATATATTTAAAAAAAAAATAGATTGTTAAATATATTTTTACAATTGAAATAACGGTTCTCTATTTTTTTTTATTTATTTATGTGATCGCAAAGCTGAATTTTCAGCAGCCAGTACTCCAGCCTTCAATGTCACATGATCCTTCAGAAGAAATATTTCTTCTTATTATCAATATTTAAATATTTAATTTGATTGATTGATTGATTGATTGATTGATTTAATTTAATTTAATTTAATTTAATTTAATTTAATTTAATTTAATTTAATTTAATTTAATTTAATTTAATTTAATTTAATTTTATTTTATTTTATTTTATTTTATTTATTTATTTTTTTTTATTGGTAACCATGATACTTTATTTTGGAAGTTAAAAAGAACAGCATCTGAATATATCTTGAATTTAAATATTTGTTAGACAATTTTTTTCTTACAATAAATTAGATTACATGATTGAATGGAGTTGAATTTAACTTGATGAATTTAGTCAACACCACAATATTAATAAAAATGTACAACATTTGTTATAATAATGATTTTTCTTCCTGTTATACAGAAAGGGTTCAGATGAAGCCATTTCATGGGTTACACAGTTTTAAAGAACGTTATTTATTTGGTATTGAAAAAAAAAAAAAAAAAAAAAAAAAAAAAACTTTTTTGCCTCTAATGCTCTGGATTCATGGAAAGTGCCTAATATGACTTTTGAAGACAATCATTTTGTTCCTTGTTTTGTTTCTATATTCAGAAGAAATCAAAACTATCAAAAAACACGCAAACTACAGTACATTCCACCTAAATGCTCAGCTTTGTGGTTTACATGTCAGCAGGTTCATGTGATATTTGCAGAGGAACAGCAACTACAGGTCACCATAGCAGGCTCTCATCCGGATTTATTCTTGGCTGAATCATAGCAAGCCCTGGGCTGTCTTGATAAATAGCTACTACAGGCAAACGGAAGAGTGTGCTCTTTGACTTCGTAGGTCATGCTGCCTTGTTGTGGGGACATGGACTAATGTGTTCTGAAGTGTTAAGTTATTATGGTGAAAACTAGACCAGTGCTCTGTAAGCGAGGAAGTCAGGTAGAAGGAGAAAAGCGGAACGAAGGAAGAGGAAAAAGAGAAGGTCACAGAAGAAGGAGAGAGAGTGAACAAATGAGCAGCTGAAGAGGACAAGTATCACTGTGATGATACTAGAACGAGGGGAAATCGCTTCCTGATGACTATGGGGAGGAATGCAAGAGAGAAGAACAAGGAAGGAGAAAGATTAAAAAAAAAAGAAAGAGAGAGAGACTAAACATCCATATAAGAGGTTTGACTCTCAAACTCTCAAAACTAGATGTATGTAAAAGTATGGGGCCATTCACAAACAACAAATTTTGTCATTAAAGGGGTCATTTTCATAGATCGTTATTTTGTGTATTGAGTGTAATAAAATAAATTAGCATGCTTTAATGTTTAAAAGACACGTTATTTGGGCTGTAGGGCAATGCACCAACAAAGCGCGAAAGGGAGGGATTTTTTTTGCTATGACAGTCAATCACAGCTGTCACTGTTCTAGACTGTTTGTTCTGCCTATGGATATATAGTCCAATCATCGTCAAGTCATGTTCTGTGGAGTACTGCCCAAAAATGTGATTTCACTCTTGCTGAAAATCGGCACGAGTGTTCTCATAGACTTCCATACAAACATTTTTTTTTTCTTCGAACTGCAGGCACTGCAATGTACTCTCTATGTGTTCTAGCACTAACATGCTTTCGTCATCATATATAACCTTAATTTGTGCAGCAATTGGTGGGAAAATACCTCTAATAATAAGAAATATGATTGAGTGAAAATTGGGCGCAGCTTTAAACTCAAATGTACGCGGTTTCCATGTCGAGCCGCTTCCAGTAAAAAAAAAAAAAGTCCATTATGGTACATGAGGAAACAAATGGGTTAGCATATTCCTTTAATCCCTTGTGAAAATTAACCATGGTTTTATTATAGTGAAAGTGTAGTAAGTGTATGTATTTTGGGTGTATTGATTACCATTTGTATAACCAAATACCATGGCTAAGCTATGATTAGTGTAGCAAACCCATGGTTAATTTGTGGTTATCATGGTTTAACAATAGTAACCATGGTATGGTTAATTTTCATAAGGGATGTACTGTTATAATTATCAATATATTGGCTTGAAGCTCAAATAGTTTTAACGTTTACTATACCTATCGCTATTTCACTGGAAATAGCTTACTTACACATTGAAAAATAAGGTTGATACGTCTATGAAGATGCAAGCACAGTAATGCTTGCATTTACATACACTTATGTTGTCTCATGCACCTTGTGAGCTTTCTGTTCATGATGTAAATGAGCAGATTGCAAATTTTCTTATACTTTGGCAACGTGCTGAGCTTAAGTCATTATGACAACCGATGTAGATAAACCAGATATTGACAACACAGTCTTAACAAACAGTTCCGATTAAATCACTTGCAAAATGTCAGTCCTAGAGATTGGATTAAAACACACACACACACACAAATTGGGTGAAGTGTGACCAAAGACAGAGAAACCAGGCAGTAAGAAGAGATGGGGATAAGGAGGAGGAGGACATTCAGTAATATCCACCGAGAAGGGAGGAGATGTAAGTAGTTCTTTTTTTGAAAATGAAAATTGTGAGTACAGTATCTAGCACAGGGGCCTGTACTACACAGTGTTGCCTTGTTAGAGCGCATTGTTTGGCGGAGGAGCGCTGTTTGTTTATCCAAGCTCAGTTGAATAATGCAGTAGTAACTCAACTCTCCAAGTCTCCTGAGCAAAAGCCTCAGCACCTGTCAGAGATCTGCTTCGCCTGTCGAGAGAGATGCAAAGACGAAAACACGCCATTGTTACAAAGCCAAATAAAGTCCAAGTAATCGCTTACAGATGGCAAAAACAAATCACAGCTGTTAATTCCACGTGAAACAAAAATATGAAATATAAATGAAGCTCGAGGGGAATTCGTAAATCTACAAATCCAACCACCAATATCTCTTTATTACAAAATATGAAAATGTGCAAAATTGTGAGAAACAGAATATCGCCCTGCAAACACTCCTGCAACATTAATGTCAGGGTCTTTATTTAGGAAAGAAAGGGATGAAACTGAAAGATAGATTCGATTAAAGAGATAATTCACCTACCAATGAAAATTACTCATCCTTATGTCGTTCCACAATATAGTTTGCTATGGAACACTAAAATAGTATCAAGATGTATTCACAACATCGTTCATATAACCAGGGGTTGTCAAGCTTAAAAAGGGACAATCGCTAAAAAAGCAACATAAAAGTTCCAAGTCTTAACTTTGAAACATTAACAAAATTGTTAGTGACATCAAATCTGCACCTTAAGTGCCATATTTTGTTGTGGAAGTTACAAGTTATGATAATGGTGGCATTGTGTGTGTGTGTGTGTGTGTGTGTGTGTGTGTGCGTGTGTGTGTGTGTGCGTGACTGCATGTGGACATTGTGAGCAGTGACATAAAAAAGTAATTATCTTTGTAAAAGTAATTAAATATTATTTCATTTTTTATTTTATATTGATTTTGTGTGCATTTTACACAAAAATAACAGCATACAAATTTGGAATGACATGAGGTTGAGTAAATAATAACAGAATTTTCATTTTTGGGTCAACTATTCCTAGGTGCAAATATAGGGCAAAATTGAGATAGAAAGGGGAAAAAGTCAGATTCAGTGATGTGTCTGTGATGCCACTACACTTTAAGAGCACAAAGGCTTTGCTATGCTGTCTGACAAGCCTGTGTTGAGAGGTAAAAAGAACACCTGTCTACTGTCACCAGTCTTCACAGCTCTGCCATTGCCCAAAACTCACAGATAAGTCCCCATGAACGGTACACACTACCTCTCCTCCCTCACACGTCGTCTGCAGCCTTATAGCATGTAATATAGCTCAAGGTTGAAGGTGAGAGATACTGAATGGATCGTTGTTGAAGGGTTTTGTTGAAAATGTTGCGTTTAGAGAAGAGGGGACTGTGGCATGTGATAATTAGTCCAGCTATTTACATAAGCATAAAGAAAACAAAACGTGGTGGTTTCAGAGCTCAAAAATTTTAATTGGATTCTCAAAAGAGAACTTCATATTAATTGTAAGGGCATTAGCAAGTGTTTCAAAACTATTTTTCTTGCAGTCTTTGTTTTTAAGCTGTGAATGCCTCACATGAAATATAGCCTACTAGCCGGGACAACTTCTTTATATTTACAGACGTGAGATGATGCAGCAGCATGCTCGAATTTCCACCGAAAAAACCTACCAGTAACACTCAAATTAGAAAACATTACTATAAGCTAACCGTTCTGATTCGGGCTAAGGTAAGGTAATAGTTTTGAACACTGGCTGGTTATGTACTTGCTCAAAAATTGATTTCGGATCATTTTTAACCAAAAAAAGTTACGGACTGCAGCTTTAAGTCATTATACCATTTCTTATGTCTTTCATCACATAATCATACTTACATATGAAATGAAAACTTTGTGTGAAAAACAGGCTGATATATGAGACATTTTTCGTTTATTTATTTGATCATTTTTGAAGAGGGACCAGTTGGAACAATGTGTGTCCGTAGCCACACTCCATCCAAATATGATCATATTAGACATTCCACCATGACAGAAACTCAGGGTTCATAACCTATCCTTCTTATCCACCAGCCCGGATGTCCTCCATCAAATTAATCAAACGGTGACATCCTACAACAGTGAGCAAAGTGTGAATTGAATCACAGCGGCAAACTTCAGAGCTCAGTCGAACTCCCAACCCCAAAGTATACTTAATTTGACAAAGTATCTGTAATAAATCACACACTCATTCTAAAATAACCACTCCATTTATATTCAGATATTAAAGGGCTGGACATTCTCCTTTAAAATGTAGAGTTCACTTTGGTTGGAGAATAAGAGAGACCACTGTAATGACTTCCAGATAGCTGTACTCTCCGAGAGGGCCATACATCATACTTTAACAAGTACCAATCAACACATCTCCACTCTGTTCGCCCTCCCCGTCCTCTTCTTCAGTCTGCCGGGTAGGTTGTGGAAAATTGTGTGTGGAATACTTACATGTGGGCAAGTGGGAAGTCTGGCTGGTGACCTGCGTGTGATATTGCTGTTGATATTTTTATAATGTCAATAAAATCGCTCGAGATGAGAATCAGCACTTGTCATATTTGCTCGATCTGTCGAGACTCGACTAAATAGCAAGATACAAAAATAAACACTTAGACCTGAGACAAAGACAGAGTAATCAATTACATTAATCAATAACAGATATTTGATGCTGATTGGTCAATATCAGTGTTTAATTTCATTAATTTATTAAAGATTTCTATGTTATTTAATATATGATTTTTTTGTAGATGTTAATATCAGAGGGCTGCCCATTTAAAAAAACAAAAAAATGCTGACTGATTAAATATGTGTGGGTTTGTGAAAAAGAGAGAAGGAGATAAGAAAAATTTGCATCAGTGGAGTGAATGAAATATTAAAGCCGTCTAATGAAAAATAGGAGGTTTGCTTTTTCCTTTTACACTTTCAAATGTATAATTTAATTTATAGTTTTAAATCACAGCCATTTCTAGCTGAGGAGCATCAAGCAAAAAGGATGGTTTAAAATTTTAATGAATAAACAATGTCCTTTTGCTGAAATGTTACATGGGTCTTTGAACAATGCACCAGCAGCAATTAATCAATACGAGAAGAAAATTACATTTCATATTTAACAGAATATGAACTCTAGCTTAATAAATGATATCTTCTTTTAATTTAATTGGCGTCAGCTCAGATCTAGCAGATTGCTAATAAAATTCAGGATTTCCATATTTAATGATGCATGCTTTTCGTGCTAAATTTTACAGGGGAAATGTTGTCTTTAATGAACCTTAGAGACAATCCTAATAGACATTGTCTTTAACAAATGTAACTTCGCTTACATTAAAGGTCCTTTGGTTGAATCTGCTGATTTAAACACATTTATAGAGGGCCGGCGAATTATGATGTTCTGCCTACTGTTTTTGTTTGCTGCATTACTGCTGCATTATAAATTATTTGGAATAGCACAAAATTAAATAAATAAAAAAGGCTCTTGCGAGCTACTTTTCCCTCTCCTCGCTTGGGTTAAAAGGCACGGTTCATTTTGGAGGAGTCTGCAGCGAAAATGGGAATAAATGGATGTCAATTTCCATTTTAAATTGGTAGCCAATGACCCATGGAGGAAGCCCTTTCCACCACAGACAGACAGAATAACTCGAATTAGAAGCGCCTGACATTTCAGTTAATTGCTGCGAGTGTGGCCGGCTTCTGCAGTCACCTCCAAACCAGGTTCAATTAAGTCTTCACCTTTGCAGCCGAGTGTTTGGAGGGGAGGAGAGATAGAAGACGGTTAGGAAGAGTGAGTGATGCTCTGACCGAGGATACTGACAACTCGGGGTTTCTTGCACAATGAAGTCTCAATAGTTGTTATGAAGTGTGAATCTTATTTTATTTTGGCAGAGGGCTGAATCTGTGTGGGGACAAAAACTGATGTCTTTGACTTGGCAGTATTTTTAATAGCATCTTAACTTTTTAAGTTAAGCATATTTCAGACATGACAACTTTCATCACCGTTCTCAAAATTCCAAGACAGGTGAAGTTGAACATTATCCACAAGTGGTACTGTGATGTTTCCCAGGTTCAAGCTTCAGTAATACAACAGTTACTCTGTATTACATGAGTATTACGGCGCCACTAAATCTGTGTTGTTGTGTCTGCTGAATATTCTGATAAACATTCATAAAAAACTACATTGCTTGGTGGAATAATGATTGATCAAAAAAATATTGCATTTATTACAAATATTACATTTTTGTTGCTTTGTGTTTATTTTATGAAACCTTAGCATGTATTTGTAGTAAACATTTAATAAAAGCAGTAAGCCATGTGAAGCCATGGTTTACAGTGATTTTAGAACAGCTAAGGGGATTTTAAGCACTTTGCTCTGCGTTGTAGCAACTGACAGCAATCTATTCAATTTCTGATGAACCAAATGAAGTCTTACCATACATTTTTTTCTAGTTTGAGAATTAATTTCACTCAAATATACTTTGGATAGAAACGATGAACAGAATTTTAAGCATGTTTCCTTACCAGTAAATTATGGAAGCCAGTTTTTGAAAAAAAAAATAAAAAATAAAAATGGGAGAAAAAAATGGGAGAAAAAAATACATGTGCAAGATATAGTCACATTTTGATATTAACTTAAATATTATGAGAAACAAAGCCATAATTGAGAGAAATGAACATTCACATTGTGAGACAAAGTCACATTATGAGATATAAACTGCATTGTGAGATTTAAAAGTCATATTATAAATTATAAATTATAAATTATAAATTGTATAATTTACATTATAAATAGTAAATTGTCAATTCAAAATTATGAGAAACAAATTTGAAATTGTGAAAGTATACAAACTGGATATACATACATACATACATACATATATATACATACATACATAAACATATATGTGTGTGTGTGTGTGTGTGTGTGTGTGTGTGTGTGTGTGTAAATTGGATACAAAGTAGTAATTACAAGGAATGAAGTTGAATTACCTTTTTAAGTCACATTGTTTAATATAAAGTCACATTGTAAATTATAAATTCAAAATTATGAGAAACAAATTTAAAATCTTGAAATATAAATTGGTATACACATTGTATACATACAGATATATAATAATATGTATATAAATTGGATATGAATTTGTATGTGTAAAAATAAAAATGAATTTTTATATAAATAAAAAATATGTAATGTGTATGTGTAATAAAAACTGGATACAAAGTAGCTGTTACAAGAAATAAAGTCACAATTACCTTTTTTATTTTATTTATTTATTATTTTTTTACTCTTGAGGCAGAAACAGACTTCTATAATAACCAGCTTTCAGTCAGGATAATTTTTTTTTCCTCTTTAAATGAGCACAAAAAGACAAACACCCCCTCTCTTAGCAGTCAAACCCCGCTCAGTGCCCACATTACATTAATATACAAAAACACCATCGCAACAAATGAGGCTATTGAAGTCTCACATTAGCAGCTAAATCATTCTAGTAGGATCAGAGGGGGAATTGTTTAAATTGGCTTTCATTATTCAAGGTCTGTATATGATTTGCACTGCCCCTCTAATTACTAGGGGTACTGACCACCGGGAGCAGTTGACTAAGGCAATGCTAAATAGGTTTACCTGCAACAAGATTTGAAGGTCAAACTGTTTATCGCTGTGCCTCTCTCTCGGCCATCCAAGTAAAAAAAAAAACAAAACAAAAAAAACAAAAACAAAAAGAAAGATGACGATGTCTTGAATTGGGGCTGATATTTTGGAGATGGTTTGGCAAGCTATTGAAACTCATGTATAGTAGATCAGAAAACAGTTTACGGTAATTTAGGTGGTAAAATGATCAAAAGGAGTGTGTAATTTCTCATGGCATAATGATTAGCCTCATGTCTTCCAGGCATCAGACATCTAATACATTCTTCCTTTTGAACCATTAGTTCTTTCTCTGCATGCAAAAAGTCAATCAGGTCATTAGTCAGAACAGAAAGTGCTGTAAAACTCCTGGTGCCTATACTAGCTGGTCTAAGAAAGCACTACTTTAGGTTAAGAGTGACACTTTAACTGCAGTGCATGACCTTACTCTGAGCTTGGTAATGGTAATGTAATCTTGGTAATCTTTTGTCAGCTAATACTTGGACTTGTCTGAGGAAAGTCAGTATGTGCAGTGCATTGTCGAAAAATTTGCTCTATTATCCAGCGTGCATGTTTTATCATTGATTTAGAGTTAGAACTTAAGTTATTATGGCTATTTTGGACCATTTACTTCTAAACCAATCCAAACTCTCAGAAGTGACTTTACAGGGGTGAACACTTTTGCTACTTTAACATGCAGTTAGCTTACTTGCTAACCACCCACAATTTAGTTTAACCACACAGTGTATTTGTATCACACACCATACAGATATAAATCAAGTCATTGTCATTCTTTACAGCATGTGTTTTTGTGTAACAGTTTATGTGTAAATGGACTGCTTTGCGACGCAAATATTACAGCTCACTAGTTTTCACACACACATACACACACACATACATATATATATATATATATATATATATTCAATGTGCTGTAGTCATGTAGTTGGTTAAATGCCACTTAAATTGTCCGCAAGAAGATTTACAAATGCTGACATTTTCGGGGACAGGAAAAGAGATATGATTTTTCTTGTGTACAGAATTTTCCAAACTCAAAATAACGAAGTTTAAACAAACCCAAGCTGATCTGAGAAAGCGGTGGCTGATAAACATACAAATTATTTTCACCACAGGGTGTCAGTGATTTATATATTTGTATTAAATGTTTTAATCACTATTCTGTGTCTTATTTCATTGGCAATCAATGTTGCTGTTTAAGATTAATATGTTTAACATTGTAAACTTTTTTGAAGGCAGGTACCACATTCATTCAGCTATTTTAGATAAGAACACAAACACACAAGCAAATTCTGTTTATCAGTTAAATTCATTTTTAAATGAAAACTCAACTGGTATGAAATATGATCGGTCGGGACGACACTTGAGAAGATGAGCACTAGACTTACCTACAAGTTAGTAGGGAAATATATTTATGATTTAGAATGCACACTTGGAAAGAAAAATAAATTTATAGAAACATTTCAGCAGGTTCAAAATAATTCATGTTAATATAATTCATGAGAAAATTATTCATTGTTTTAATCAACTGACAGCCTTAAAATGTAGTAATAATCTGTGTTCTCATGCATCTCAACTTCCAAATCATTAGCCGCTATAAGTACATAACTAGAAGAATAAAAGTTGCAAGTACGATTACAATAATAAAATAAAAACATGTAACAAATTCCAGTTTAATATAACTAGAAGTGGATGACACTGGAAGCCTTACATAGTCAAGGAAAATATATCCATCCCCGCTCTTACATTAAAAATTAGGTGGTTTAACCATCTACAGAAATTTGGAATGGATGTTCATGAACATTTTCCATTGATTGTTGGAGCAGAATTCAACAATTTTTTGACCGCATAAACTATAGAGTGCATACCTAGATAACTTTTAGGCCTAGATACTATCATACTAAACTGTCGCTATCATTTATTTATTTATTTTAATTGAGCTGCATATGTTCCATTTTTGAGCATTTTTCCTTGCTTTTTGAATAGAGCATGCCTTTATCCGTTCTCTACACTTCCAGACTCTCATTAGACTCATTGTCTAAAGATCACATCCTGTTTATTTGTAAAAAAAACCAACAAAAAAAACAAAAAATCCCAGATTTGGGCCGGAGTGCGAATTCACAAACAGGCCAATTAAAGGAACCTATTAATTTAGTTGCATTTGTCAAAGGGCTCAGGCAACAATTAGCACTATTAATGCAATCTTGTCACATGTCGCCATGCCACATGGAATAGCTTCTCACAAGCTGTTCCATGGATCCCTATCAAACCAAATAATTCATTTGGCCCTAGCAGCCCTCACTATGCTAAAATCCCTCTCTTTCTCTTTGACAGAGAACAAGCCTGCGGGGGGAACCATGCTTTCTATGTGGGGACTGTCAATTCTTCTTAGAAGCTCTGTCATGCGCATGTGTGGTTTGCATAGACGTGTACTAATGCATTTAAGATATTGGCGTATGATTGTCTAAGTAATGTGACACAAGCACTTACGCTTTAGCAAAATGGGGTGTTGTGTTTAGTTCGGTGTGTGTGCTTGATTTGATACATGCGCGCTGTAGGAGAATAAATCTCTCACTTTTTTGAAATTGGCATGAAGAGGTATTCATGCAAATGAACAAGACTCTAGTTTTGATATGTGCATGGATACACACGTATAGGCTTAGAACAATAATACATTGCAACTCAAGTCACCAACATGCTGTGCTAATACTAAAGTAAATAAATGTCTTGCAATTTCTTATTGTTATAATCACCTCAAGTGCATCTAACACAAAGAAGGCAATATCAAAACAGTTGGTCATGAAAGGAAAACAGTTTATTCATGTTTGAAATTACACATAACTACCACAAGGAAGACTTTTCAGTCCAGGGTGTAGTCTGGTTAGAAAGAAACACGAAACATCTTTAATACATTAGAACCACTGCCACAAATAAATTTTGTATGATTTTTTTTTTTTTTTTTTTTTTTATCAGTTTCAGAATCACATACGATACAAAAAAGAGAAAGAAAGTTGGAACCCTGTCACACAGGGTTTTGAAATGTACAATTCTGAATACTGAAACCTCTATGCATTACAGGTTTTCTTTCTTTTTTTTTTTTAATCATGGGTTTTTGTTTATTAATTTTTTTTTATTTCTTTTTTGCATGAATTAGTTACAAGATGAGCAACATTCAAAATGTTCTTCAGTATTTACAACAGTTTTACTGTTTGGTGTTAATTTTATGATCGTATTTCCCCCTCCCTGTTCCAGCACAAAATTCCCCTCCATCAGCCTCTGTACTCTCCATACTCTCCGTGTTATTCGTATTATTAATATTATGGTTATTTTTTTCTTTTTTTTCTTTTTTAAAAGTTGCAACAAAGCAACTTTGTTTTCTTAGAAGGTTAAAATATACATTAGATTACATAAAGAGCGAGAGAGAGAGAGACAGAGAGAGCAAATTTCTTACAAGTTGGAACCGAATCTAACAAAAGTAAAAAATGTATTTTAAAAAGACAAAAAAAGAATGACAGAAAGTAAAAGACAAAAACGGTGGTGGTGATTTTGTTGAGAGGTAGTCAGTGAGAGCACTATAAGCTAAAGAAATGTTTTAAATCTATTGGTTTTCTATGAGTTTCAATGAGGTAATTAAGCTGAGTATTTATTTGTGAGATGTATAAATACTCTCAAGCCATGTCATATACAAGGACGTTTTTGAATTGAAAATTGCCAGAAGAGCGTCCAACAAGATATTTCCTTTTCACATCTTCTACTCTTCCTTTCCTTAATCGTAGTGGACTGAATATCGATTACGTTTTGTGTTTTTAAAAAAAGACATTAATTGCCAGGTATTTCAAAAAATCACCCCCCAAAATGGAGTGGATTGCCTTCCATAGGTGGTCTTGCTTAAGTCATTGCTAGGTGTGATATTAATAAAAACTCAAAAAATATCAGCAATGAAGTCCCCAAGCTGCCTTCTGTAGCATTTAGCCCTGTTAAATGCATCGGTTAGCATCATATGAATATACGTTTTTTTAAGTATCAGTTGTATTCCTGCACTAAAGCTTTGCCGACAGTTGGTTAGAACAATGGAGAGGGGATATGACTGGTAATAAACTCAAAAGAAGAGAAAAAACCCTAATAACTCACATACATTTTGAGCTTGTACACTTCAAATGATAAAAGAAACAACATACTGGTTTAATATGATTGGAGGAGAGCTTGTTAGTTAAAAACTGCAGTGGACTGATGTTACGGCTAAGAAATGTCCAGCTTCCAAAACACTGTGGAAAAGTACTGTGGATGATTCCAAGAGAATGTTTCTGGATTATGTGTGAGAGTCTATTCTGTGTCTCTGATTGGTCAGTCTGTGGTTTTGTAATTCTGTGATTGGTTGTCCACAGCTTGGGAAGGGGCCATGTCAATGAGGAGATCAGTTCGAGGTATCAGAGTGCACACTACCAGGGCCTTCTGTAGGGGAGATCACAGAGGATGGAGTCATTGCATCATGCCATCCCCCATTACCCTGAAAAAAAAAACAGAAAAAAAAATATAATTTATTTCACAGTGAAAAAAAATAAATAAAAAAATAAAAAAATACACTTTTATATATACAATAACAATAATAATAATAATAATAATAATAATAATAATAATAATAATATTAATAACAATAATATATTTTATTTTTTATTTATTTATTTTTTTGAAAACGCTTTTTGCTGTTTTTATTTTTTTTATTTTTTATTTTTTTTATGGAAACTGTGATGCATTACCATTCAAAAGTACAAAATTCACAGGAAGTGTGGGTGTTTATTTGTCTGCTTGCAGTGAAGTGTGTGTCCTAATCCTGGTGTGTACATGTGAGTGAAGCATGCATACATATGCATACTAATGCATTAAGAAATTAATAAGTGAGACTGTCTCCACTGATCTACTGTCTGACATGCCGACGGCCATCTTGCCACGCTAAACCCACTTTGGCTTCTCCCTCTCTCAGTCCCTGCTTCCCTCGCTCTCAGAAAACAAATTCACATAAACGTTGTGGCCAATGGGAACGATTGCTGAAATCAATGTCTAATCAGATTTCAGCGGTGGGCCGACAGCTTGTCGCTCCATATTTTGATGTCAGTCAAGGGGAGGGAGGCCGGGGTGGGAGGGGGGAAGCTGAAAGGATGCTGAGTGGAAGTGACGGTGCAGGCCTTTCCTCCACCCTGCTCGCCTGAGCGCTCCCGACTCAATCGCCCGGCTCTCAGTGGAGACTGGCTTTAGCTGGATTTCTTCCCTCCAAAACAGTTAAATCCCCCACCTAAGTCAACTCTCCCTCTCCATATCAACACAACAAATGGTTAGAGGATGCCATCGGTCCCAACTAGTAGGTCGTGATAGGACCGCAGAAAAAAAAATACAAAATTATTTTATGGTGACTATTTAAAAATATCTGGTCCCATCAAACACTGCAGTATTAAATGTTTAATTATTTTGTAGAAGTTTGTAAAATTAGGCAGAAGCCAACCTGAGGAAATGCCCTCATTCTTGAAAACCACAAACAAAACTATATAAGTGAAAGGAAAATGTCTACATTAAATATAACTAAAGGATACATATGGCGAATCAATGGCTTAATAAGTCAAATATAAAAAAATATTAAAAAATAAATATGGTGAATCATTGCTTAAAATAAAATAATAATAATAATAATAATAATAATAATAAACAAACTAAAACAAAACACACAAAAAAAAAGAAAAAAAAAAGATGAACATGGTGAACATGGCCAATCATTGGATTCATAAATAACAAAATTATACAAATAATTATACAAATAGTAAACATGGCGAATCACTGTTTTAAGAATAATAATAATAACAACAACAACAACAACAACAACTACTATGCTTAATTTGACATTTTATTTAAATTTCTGTACAATGAACATTTGAAGGAATTGTCACTTCATGTGAAATCTGGATCCTGAAGCAATAGTAGTTGAGAACCACTGCCGTATGCTGATTTGCTAATGAGGTGTTTGGTTATCAAAACAATCTGTCTGTGTTTCTATATAAATATCATGGGGAGATGTTTGTGCCTGTGTGTGTGTGTACGGGGAATGTTCAGTAGCGGAATTAGGATTTTGCTGATTTCGAGTTCCTGGAAAAGGTCAATAAATAGATTGTGCTAGTCTCCTCCAGCCACAATGTCTGGACTGATGCTGAAACGCGAGCGTTATGAGGAAGTCTGCTGTACCCTGATGACATGGATCACTCGCATTCAGCCTGACACACACGCACACAAACACACACACACACACACACTTGTTGTAATGATAGAGTGAGTTCTGACTTGAGCAGTGGACCAGAGTGAGAGAGAGTGTGAAAGTGTGGCGTTTGAGCCTGCGAGAGGCTGACACTTCATCTGCACAGCTACAGGCCACAGAGGCCTCCAAACACACACACACACACCACACACACACACACACACACACAGCCATCTCAGCATTTGCTACAGATACACTGTCACGTTTGGGCCCCACTGCTGTGAAAAATCGAGCATACATTTTGACTTATGACATTTATTGTTGTGTGCTTTGCTAAAGTTAATTCATGCAAATGGAGCTCTAACAGTCATCAGAAAGTACACATATGACAGCTCTGCTCTATTAATTACCTCACTGCAAATTATTCCTCCATCTGATTGCATCTGTTTCTCAATAGAAAGTGATTTGTTTTGCTTTTGGAAAGCTCATTTGTCTTTTTTGATAATGTACAAGGACCATTTGGACCAATAAATAAGCTGTTTTGTATCAGGAATATGTAATAATCTTTAAAACACATTTTACTGGCTCATTTGATAATATTACAAATCCAGAAAATGCTCAAGTGTCTTTCACAAATTATAAATTTACATGTTCCTATTTTATCAACTCACCAGCCAGAGTCTTGTCATTCAGCAGTTTTTTTTTTTTAGATTAATGTTTAAGGCTAACACATCTAAGTTTATGTTTTTATAAACAATTCCTTGACAAGCAAGGTAACAGATATAACATCTAAACCTGTGTTTAGCTCAAGGAAGATATATGTCTGTATTTGTCTCACCCCCTCTCTCTCTCTCATCAAATAAATGAGTCTTTACTCTGATGGTTTCATATTACGCAGTGTATGGTTGGAAAAAAAAAAAAAAAAAAAAATCATCATATCAAACCTCATCAAGGAAGATAAAATTCATGCCTGCAGACGGCTGCAGGCAATCATACTTTCATATTTCATCATGTTGATAAGGATATTGCAAATTCTTTGAAGCATTGCAAAACAGGCAAACAGAGGCAAGACGTGCTAGTAAAAAGCCTTTTCATCTTACCACGTTATAGGTTACTGTAATAGGAACTGTTTACACAGGCAACAAACTGACTTAATATATTTCTGAATCTCATTTTCTTCACACCACTCCCAAATACTTGAGCCGCTTGAGCTTTTACTGAGCAAAGCATTTATTCCCGCTTTAAAAAAAATTGTCATATTTTCCGCTTTATGCATATTATGGGATAGATACTCCTGTCAACCTCTGAATCATCACTCTGTTTGTTGTGGAGTTTGGATTTATGGTGGTTCCTTGCTGTCTGACTCAGGTCCTTCTGATTTATGTTAGAATAACTATATTTATTTGCACATTACAGATTTTCAAACCATCATTTCTTAGTAAATGTTAACCTAAAATGTTGGTGTTTATGTGCCCACGGCACATAATTTTGTTAAATAAAGCAAATTCTTTACAACAAATTAATACTTTTATTCAACAAGGATGCATTATATTGATCAAAAGTGTAAGAATGTTCTAATAATGTTGTTTTTTGAACTTCATATTCATCAAATAATCCTAAAAATCATAGTTTCCACAAAGTCATTAATCAGCACAACTGTTATCAACATTGATAAGATAAGAATGATTTCTTGAGCATCAAATCAGTGCAGAATGATTTCTAAAAGGTCATGTGACACTGAACACTGGAGTAATGGCTGCTTAAAATCCAACTTTGCCATAACAAGAATGAATTACATTTAAAACATTAAATTAGAAATCAGTTATTTTATGTTGTAATAATATTTCACAATTAATCAAATAAAGGAACTCAAACCTCAAACTCTTGAATGGTAATGTATAACAATTTTTCATTCAAAAAGGCTTGAGTTATAGATTATCTCTATAATATTAGGATGGGTGTAGTATGTTTATTATTGCTTAATTCGGTGGCACTTCAGTCATGGCTGACTGAGACTGTACTTACATTCAAGCCATGTGGACTATACATGGGATTCCCCCCCAGGGCATCATTGTATCCTGCCGTCTGACTGATAACATGGCGCAGGGTATCCACCTGCAGAGGACACAACAGGAAGTCAAGCTTGTCAACATTCTGCGTGACAGATACACTTGCAAACATCAACACAGTGATGTATGGTGACAACAGACAAAGGAAATGGTGTTTAAACAAAAATGTGATGGCTTTGCGGTTTACTAAATGAATCATACTAAAATGGAATATGCAGCTGAATGAAGTTAGGGATACATATGTGGTTTAATGCAACATTTAGGACAACATATGCGTTTCCTCTCTCTATTGCTTTCTGGCAACGATTACTCTATTTCCAGGCTCGAAACACAAAATCACAGAAAGAAAGAATGGAATAGTTTTGATTTGGAATTTACTACAAAACTCGGTAATAGTCACACATGACAACAGTTGGAGGAGATTACAATATGTAACACATTATCAGAGCATGAGTAGATCTGAGAAATGTTCAGTACACATTAACTCTTTGTCTCTCTCCTTCAAATGGTGTCTTTTAACATGAGGATGAAATGAGCTTATGAGAAACATGGAAAATTTGGATAATCATGATGAAAAGGGGAAAGAAAAGGATATAGAGGTTTGGAGGAAAGAACAGTACCATACAACCAATACCAACCCAAGAGCTCAAGTCAGAGCCAAATGCATTCACAACATCAACTACAAAATGGGGTCTGCTCCAGGATCAATATACTAGCATAATGCTGTAAATAATGAGTCTCTAGTCAGACGGGCCTCTTATGGGCTGTGATATGGTAATTTAGTTGGGGGTCCAGACTGGAAATGTGAAGGATCCATCCATGTCCAGACTATAGTCATCATTAATCTTCCATGACTATAATGAAGCTAATTGTTGAGGGGGTGATCAAATCTGTATCACTGTCTATATGTTGAGGGGGAGGGAGTTGAGTTTTAATGTGGATGGTAGGCTAGCTGACAGGTCTGCTCTGGTTCACAGCCCCAGTTCCTGTGCGTAGCGCCTACCTGTGACTGCACATTGGCTCCGACTTGTGCCCCTTGGTAAGAATCCCCATTCAGATTCTGCATGCTCATGAACATGTCCCCCGAGTTTGGGAGGTTAAAAGAACCTGACGAACCTAGAAAGGAAAGATGTAAGGAGCTGAATAACGAGAGGATGAGAAAGAGAAAGAGAGGCTATCACAGACTCACACATACACGCAATGTGTGCGAGGACATACGCACACCACACGCCACACTAGGAAGTGATGCTCAGAAAGCAAGCAACAAAAGGAGAGCAAAAGAAACAAGGAAGAAATTAAAGGATATGGATGGGGATGATGTCTAGGTTGCATTACATCTCTAGAAGGGCACGTTGGGGTCACCAAAAATGCCAAAACAAAGGGGGGAAAAAAAATAAATAAAAATAAATAAATAAAAAAAAAATAAATAAAAAAAAAAGGACAAAGATGGTGTATGGAGTTGGAAGTCTAAGTTTTCCACAGGGGTTCACACCTATTCCTACTCTAGTGGACTAGTTCATAAAGGGAATATGCCAATGACAAGAAGGACAATAAGAAGCTTATGGAAAAGGCCAGTACCAGTGAACATGTTGGTTAATAGAGTGTTTTTGTTCTCTGCAGAGTCCAGCTGAAATTCTTCATCTTTCATCTGGAATCCTGGGTGCAAGAAAAAGGGGACCCCTTAAAAAATTGCTTACCCACAACTCCTCAGGGTCTAAGCCATGTCTTTATCACAGTCAAATCTTCTGCTTATTATGTCTGAAGAGCATCAATTTAAGGTAGACACTGTATAATTCTGCTAATCAAATATTCATTATTATTTCATACTACACATTTCTTCAAGAGTGTAACATGCTCCGAGCAAGAGATTTCCATCAATTCACAGTGGGGGTAACACTGTCACATATTTATGGATAGAAAGGGAGGACAGTGGGTGAGGATTATCTCTTTTACCCCCACCGGCACCAACACCCTCCCACTCCTCAAAACTACAAACATATTCAGCATGTGCAACCCGCTCACACAGTTTCTGCTTGACTTTGCTCATCTCGTTCAGCATGTATAGTCTCAGAGGCAGGAGAGTGAGGCTCATTCCCCAGGCTGGGACCTCTCACTGTCACAGCAGCCAACCGGCATGCCAGAGGGAGCAGAGGTTCAGAAGAGACCAAGCTGGAATTGGGGATGGCTGGTTGGTTTTTGGGGGCTCGTCCGGGATGAGTGCAAGCTTACCGGAGTTGGGTGTGGTGGGTGAGTTGGTCTGACTATTCTGGACGGCGGCGGCTACTGCGTGTGCGGCAGTCACGGCTGTCTTAGCGGCATACAGGTTGGCCTCCTCTTGGAACTTCCCGATGTTTTTTTTGTAGCGGATCCTCTTGTTGCCGAACCAGTTAGATACCTGAGGGAGAGACAGAAAGAAAAGGAAAGAGGGGAAAAAAGAGGAGGGGGCGTCAGACGTCAATGCAGACAAGGCACTGTGCACTGAGCAGAGTGATTGTTTCAAGATGTCATGTTTGGGTCCATCAAGTCCACAGTCCCCAGCCTCCCGCAGTAATATCCGCTGGGCATGCAGACTAATTAAGCGATTATCAGAGAGGGCTTGTGCGTTATTGCGGATGGAGGCGTGACATGCTCTCTGTTTGTCTCTAGACAAAACCAACACACAAGGGGCTGCTCGTCTTGTGGCAAAATTTGGATCAGTGTTGTGCTTATGGGATCAGGTAGCTAGTGTCAAACGTGAAGGTGGTATATTTCCTTGTAAGGCTAACAGATATCTTACTAAAAAGTGTTTGTTCTGGTCCCTGGCCCCATTTAATAAATTAATACATTCTCAATAAGAGTTTTAACATAACTCTTTCTTTTGTTTTTACTTTCACTACCTTTCTTTAAGGGAACTTGGATCCATTCGGTTCCCTTCATTTCAAAGGTAAGGCTTTTATGCATTTTAATAACACTAATGTTCTTTTCTTTTGCATAAAACCACTTTTGTGCTCCTGCCTTAAGACAAATAATAGACATAATAATAACCACAACTCAGATAGTACACCTAAAAGCAGCCGCACTGCCTCAATGCAATACATTAATAATTACAATAATGCTAATTTTACTAAAAACAGCAGCCAGGAAACAATAAGATCTGGGTCACATGGGGGGTGGTAGATGTGCAAATGCTAGCACTGCATAATTGTGGAATAATAAAGAGATTAAGGGTTGTTTCTTAATAGCCCTATAAATTACGGTGGCCTGTCGCCGTGGCGATCTCTCCTGCCATATCCCAGCTCTGGCTGGACTGGAGGACCAGAGAGCCTCAGCCCCTTAATGATGCTTTATTTAATTTCCACCTCTCTGCTTCCATTTTAATATCTCCAGCAGCCCGAGCCACACTACGCTACAGCGGCTGAATTTACATGACATCAGATCATTTCTACCCCCACCATGCCTCTGCGCTTCTAAATCTTTAATATCTAGGCAATTAAAATTAATGACCATTCGGCTGAAGCCACCACCGTTGGCAGGCTTTTGCCTTAACATCAATTGTTTGATGGGTTTACCTAGAGGTTAAACTAACAAGCAAGGTTTAATTGGAAGCAATGAAAGCACTAGCCGTCATCCTTTTTACTTAACCTGCTTATGAAGCAGTTTAAGGCCATGGAAAAGAGGCACACAGAGTCTCTAAGCTAACCTCCTTCTAAAGATTAAATACCTTAAACTTTGTTGTTCCTAACCCTAATGCTTTATATTTTAACAAAACAAAAACATATTTACAACATATAACTCATTTAAATGATTGTTCTCTAGCTGTATCAATGACAAATAAGGATGAAAGATAAAGATGATGAAAATAGGAAATCTTTAAAAAATGTAGTACAAAAAGTATTTAAGTATTCAGTTTCAATATGAAAAAAAAAATAAAAAAATAGGGCCCCATTCTGCGATATAGTTTCATGTTTTACGATTTTGTTGTCATATGACAACAAATGACTTCCTGCATGTTGGTTACACCACACTGACTTTAAGTTGTCAAATATATTTAAATACGAATATTTTAAAACAAATCTACCTCACATATACATGCAGTAGACTTCTGTGTCTGGAACCCAATACCTGGTTTGTTTGCTTTAAACCAATGGAGAGGAAAGGCTGTGTGGGTGTAGTAAATAATTCACCACTACTCCCTCCCCAAGCTTGGGTCAATACGCCACTAGTGTCACTGAAATGGGATGGATGATCTTACCCAGGTCTCAATACCTCCCGATTTATACTGCTTCTCTTGCTGAGAGTGGAGCTTAAATGGAGACTCAGACTTCTGGCTTCATCACACACACACACACACACACACACACACACGCGCGCACGCACCAACTCCCTGTCATGGGCGGTTGCAGTGGCCAGGGCTGCTGATTTTATCAATAATGAAGCGGTCTGCATTAATAGTTAACACATTAACCTGAGGCAGAGCTCTGCTACATGTATAATGAGCTGAAATATTGATAAGTGTCGCTCGTTTGAACCGCAGGAAGATCGAAGCGGAAGAACCGCACTTAATTGGGTGATGGGCACCACATTTTGTGCCCACTCATTTACAGGGTGCACAATATCCCCTCTAGACTCAATGCTTAAAATCATAGTGGTTATAAAAACTCTCTCTCAAAAAAAAACATCATGCGACCTTGTGTGCCTCATTTAGAAGACAGAGAATCACACATGCACAGAGATTGTGCCCAGATAATGAGGTTGATTCTGTGCACTGAGTGAAGTGGTGCCTGATAAAGGCGACTAAATTTCATCAACAATACCATTAACACCACACATCACTTCAAATCAGCACATGTCTCAGATACAGGAAAAATGGCAATGCAGGCAGCCTCTGGGATCTACTTGTGCTAGAATCTGTTACAATAAGAGTGGAAAAATCTTGCTACCACCTTAGGAATGCAAATATCTGGTAGAAAAGAATATTACTATATATTATTTGTTTAAAAAAAAAAAACAAAAAAAAAAAACAAAAAAAAAAAAAAACACTGCAAAACTGTATCTATTATTTAACCCCATTGCTATACTATAGCAACCAACAAATTTAAGAACAAAATATTCCAACACACAAATTTATCTAATAAAAGATATTTCTAAATAAAAATAGTTCCTGAACATACACAGAACACACTGATTAAATACAATGTGGGGTAAATATCTATCACAGGCATGTCAAAATGTGCAATGACAAGACATGACACAATCAAAAAGGACACATACTTTTAGCGCTTTGACAATCGAGTGAAATTCTCTAGGGAAGAGTGGAGGGGGTGTATATATGTATATTACAGCAAAAGTCTTACAACAAAAAAAATACTATCTGCTACTTGGTTTGATTACTGAGCACTCCAAATATAGTCCCATTCGACACTTGCTTAAGTGTGCAGATTTGTTGGCACTACAGTAAGTGCAGGAAATGTAGACTTTTGGGGAACAAAGTGCTGAGTTAAGAACATGTTCTAAGGTATAAGTGAACACACATAAAGGGGTGACAGAATAAAGGAAAAGCAACAAAGAAAAACAAATGGCACAAGAAAAGTGGAGCAGGAGAAGTCATGACATACCTGTGCCACTGTGATGGTGGTTCCCACCCCCTGAAGGCAAAAAAGAATGGCTTTTACAGGATCTGACTCTGAACAACCCTCCATAAGCCCCTCCCCACAGATAAAAAACATTTATTACATCACAGAGTATGCAGATATGCTCTAAGACCAATAGGTTAACAGTACACATTTTCCTTGACCACCTCTGTGACCGTTTGAAAAAAAAAAAAAAACAGAAAAGAGTTTTGTCTGTGGGGAGATGGGTGTGGGTGGGTACTCTTGCCTTCAGGTGGATTCTGAATTTAATTATTAGAGTGGGAAAACACTGTGATTCTTTTAAATTCCTTGCGATAATGAACCATACTTTGTGACTAAAATAAAGTCCCTCTTCTTTCTCTCCAACACACATACACTCGCATGCGCGCACACATTTACTCTAAAACACAATGACTGACACAGATCACCACAAACTGTGGCATCCATCCACAACAGGGTACACTCTGTGTCTTCAGGCCCTGCTTGAGACTCAGCTCAGTGGAAGTATCAGACTGATGTGTTAGAGCAAACAGGTATGCATGCTAGACAGTGACAAGAGGAAAGAAGAGGACAATGAGAGAGAGCGTGCGCTGGAGAGTCTTTCTGGTCTGATCAAGCTTGGCCCTGTCCCAAATGGCACCCTCAGCCCTTGAGATCCTCTTCAGAGTATATACTTTGCCACACGGACTACTGCGTAACATTCATGGATGCATAGTGGCTTCAATTGGGCTGCTTGGGAAGGTTTGGAAACCTAAAATGACAAACTGGACACCATATATGAGCAAAGGTCACCAGACCGTAAGTTCACATTAAGTACACCATTTGAGACAGGGCCTTTGTGTGACCTAGCATAGCCAATTAGCCACAGTTAGCCTAGATTATGGTATTACCCTGCTGAAAAATTTTGATGGTCTGTCATGCTGGTCTGTTGACCGATTTTAGAGCAGGGGTCTCCAAAATCAGTCTAGGAGGGCCGGTGTCCTGCAGAGTTTAGCTCCAACCCTAATTAAACACACCTGAACCAGCTAATCAAGGTCTTACTAGGCGTGCTACAAACATCCAGGCAGGTGTGTTGAGGCAAGTTGGAGCTAAACTCTGCAGGACAGCGGCCCTCCAGGACCAAGTTTGGAGACCTCTGTTTTAAAGGGTTATTGTGTATTTTTAAGCTGATCAGGCTAGGAGACCAGCTAGAGCAGGGGTCTTCAACTCTGCTCCTGGCGACCCCTGTCTTGCAGAGTTTAGCTCCAACCTTAAAGAAACACACCTGAACCACCTAATCAAGATCTTCAGGATCACTTTGAGGTAGGTGTGTTGGAGCAGGTTGGAACTAAACTCTGACGGACAGTGTGCCTCCAGGAGCAGGCTTGAACATCCCCAAGTTTGACCAGCTGAAGACTAGCTTAAATCAGCTAAGACCAGTTTAAATGGGACAAAGTAGGGATGGCATTGGATTTACCTAAGAGCACGGGGACTTTAAGTCTTCAGAATTTGACCTGTTGTTAGTCATACTTTCCAGACTATCCAACAAACGGGGTATGTGCTACATGGATGGGGGTGTGGCCTCACCTGGGATACTGTTATACTGCACTTCTTAGCCAGCTCCTCTTTGGCCTCTTCGCTGGGGTAAGGGTTACTAAGATGCGAGTAAAAATACTCGTTCAGGATCTCGGTCGCCTGCTTGCTGAAGTTCCGCCGTTTCCGTCTGCCGTTGGACAAGCGGGGGGAAAAAACAAGAGGAGGAAGGCAATTAGAGAAACTCAAATAAAACCATGTGTGAAGGCCAAACTCATAATGAATCTGCTGGCAGGAAATGAAGTCAGGAAGGCTATTATCAGAATACATTTGTAGACTCAAAAATGGACGATGTTACGTAATCGGTTGAGCTCTAAGCAAAGCGTGAAATGTTCAGTGTTTAGAGCGGCGAGCTTTCCCTCTCTCTTTCTCCCTCTATCACACTTTCTTTCACTCTGATGGGGGCGTTTAGAGGTGCTCAAGCATTCCCAGTCAGAGCTGAATCTTGGGGCATTAGGGAAATCAGGCCATGGCCAGCTGAACACTGTTCCTCAAGTACTGGGGCAGGGCCTGATGGAGTTGCACTTACCGCCACTCACTGCGCCACGGTTAAGCGCTGACTTCTTTCTCTCGCCTTGTTTAATGCCTTTCACACGAGTGGCCGGCCAAACGACTGTGCTTCCGCTTCACTTGAGCGTTCTCCTCGAGACCTCATCCGCTCTTTTCTCATGTTCATTGCATCATTTCTCTCCCCTCTATGCCTCTCCAGATCTCTTCAACCAACTGTTTGTGATTACAGTAATCTGGACCACCTGCTGATGACCTCCTACCCACCAAACGCAAATGACTTCATTTCCACTCTATAAAACTCTTAACTGCTTTCAGGTGCTTAGCATGACTGCATTCAGTGGTTGGCCTTTAGGCTCTAAAACCCTAGTCTTGGCAAGACCACATTTTAACCGCTAATGGTTGAATAATAATGAATGCTTTATTGTGGTTGGTTGATAACAGGTGCCATACCGTCAGTGGCTGTGCCCTAAACCCTGACTGGGTAGGTTAAATGTCAAATAAACTTAAAATGGAGCTAAAAATGGTTCCTACTTCAAGTAACTAAGTATATAAAACAAACTTAAGTCACACTTAAAAAAAAAAAAAAATGTCTGAATTCCACTGTATAGATAAAATATCAAACCAAGTGGCATCTGTAGACTGGAGGCTGGAGATTTTTTTCAGGACTAACTTCACTATTCTAAGCCATTTACTGTAAAACAAACTTTTAGTGGAATAATGAATCTTTTGTCCTCGTTTTGAACAATATGTTCATGGAAAACAGTGCAAAACTATGTGACCAACTTGAACATGAGTGAAATCTGTTGGAGAACTTTAACGCTCATACATGAAATATCAGATTGAGCGGATTCCTATTGATATGACTTGATTCGTAAATGTGACCACATCTTTTGGGGCCATTATATTTGATGGTTACCTTGAGATCTTATTCTCTAATCATTACTTTCTTGCATTGATTAATTAGCAGAAGAAATTCTTTCAAATACAACTGATACAAGTCATATGTAAATACACATACAATAATTTATGAGGATGAATTTATGTGATACTAACCTGGCATCGAGGAAGCGGGACCTCAAAATCATGACGGCCTCACAGGTGCTCTGTTTAAGCTGCATTTGGATGGAGCTGAATTTGCGATGGATAATGCTGACCATGCGCTCGATCTCTTTGGGTGAGATGGGCCGTGTGCGAGACTGCTCCCTCAACAGATTCATGACGTGGGTAGTGAACTCGTTACATGCCTGTGGAGAAAGACCATTTTGAGCGGAGGAGACAGCTTTTATCCTGAGTGAGGATGTAGGTGCAAAATCCATTATGCAAAACTAAATTACTCTGAAGTCTTTAGAACCTGCTGCTGAGACTCAACAGCTACACTAATAAATAATTTCTGAATACACAATTCCAGCATCACATCCTCACTTAAACTCCAAAAACATCCTAGAGATTGACCCTCTTTTTAAAATCGTTATATACCCTCAGCACAGTGACAGAAATGCTCTTTGACGTTACTCCGCAGAAGAAGCACATCAGTTCAACTGCATTCGTTTGAAGCTCTCTGGAGCAGCAATCAGCAATTTTTGAAGCAAGTTCAAAGCTGCCGCTATTGAAAGCATGGGAAAAACACCATCCATACTGTTTGTGGTGCTGCAGAGGACTTGAACGGCTTAATAGGTGAAGTCATCTATGAATGCAAATGCCGATTTGCAATTTGGCACCTGCCCAGCGCCAGTAGAATTTAAACAGCTTTTCGTTAAAGCAGTGGTTCATACATGATTAATTAGAATAACTAATTTAGGTAGTGCGCACTTTAGCTCATTACTCGGAGTAAAATTCGTTAAGTATTTACATTTAGATAATTAAAAGGGGGAACACCCTTAAGAAAGATGCATTTACTCTGGGTGAATGGGTTGAGCCACCTTTTTCACACACTCCCTTTTTAAACGCTTGCAAGTTAATCAGACTAATTTAGGCCATTGGCTGGCTAAGCCATCAGCTAAACAACTTCCATATCATATTAAAAGGATTGTTATTTAGAAATAAAAGTGTTCTCCTGACCATTCTTTATTGTTTATGGTACAAGTACAGAATGGTCAATGTCAAACAAGAGTAAACAAGAGGAGAAACCATGTAAAATCTAGTTTAATACACAAGTTCATAAGAGATGTACTTGCATTCATGTTAGTTTCAAATCCGGGCAAAAAAAAAATTATCATCATGTCCTTGACCCAGGGCAAATAGACATGCAGCTATTACTTAGATTTTTCAAGGCATCTCCTCAAAACACCAAGCACTTTAACTATAGCGCATATGAAAAAAAAAATGATTGAAAGGCCCTCGTTCAACTCGTCCTTGATTATGAAGAAAATAACTAAAGCGCTGAATCAAAAATTAATGTCAGCTCCATTAAAGAATCAATACATGACCTCAATGAAGCAGCCAGTCCTGCATAGTGACACTCTCAAACGCACTATGCAATCAGAGGCTGCTCTCCACACTGTAACTAAAAGCGTCTGCTCAATATTTATAAGAGGATGTCTAGACTACCGCTGTTCAGGGGTCAGGTAAGTTGAAGATGTCCTAATGCCTGAATACCACCATAAATCACATCCTCTCTCAGTCGTAATCATGATAGACAGGACTGTAAAACGCAAAATGCTTGCTCAGGTTTAGACCTCTGACACCTTCAGTTCAGATGAAGGCCTCCAGGTCTCCCTTTAAACCTGTCATGAAGCTTCAGTGAAAAACCTCTATTCAGACAGAACCGCAAGCTGGGATTATTCACTCATAGGATCAATGCAAATGTGTGAATGCAGATACGAAGTTCTTTTGCAGTATTCTTGGCTCTGTACCATACAATCTGGTTGGGCTTAACTAGATATGCAATTTCAGTGCTTACTAGGCTGGAAAAGGATTTGGTTCTACAATACATAAATGAAGTGCTACATAATTAGCTTTTGCCATTAAAATCAACCTGAGTGTTTTTGTCAGAATCAACACAAACACAAATGTAAAGGCAAATATATGGTTCAACAGATGCAAGAAAGCAAAGGTCACAGTTTACCATACAAAGACTGCAGTGACGCAATCAGTTATAAGATGGTCATCAGATTTTGATAATAGAAGTTTAATACAGCATTTTTTTTTCTGTACATTAGAATGCTTCTTTTACTTTTAATTTTACTTTTTCTGAGCGAAAAATGACTATCATAAATTTTCCCTATGATTCACAAATGGCACACAATAAAATGTCATTCAGTGTAACAATAGTTTGTATACCAAAAATAGGAATATATGGAACAAGAATCATTAGATGACATATTAAAAGACTCTATTTGAGGATCACAGTGCAACCCCCCCAAAACTGATGAATTGTAATTTTAAATCTTTATGAATTTTTGCCAGTATTCTTCAAACCATTTTTACATAAATATCTCAGTTATACTGATTGATGATGGAACATTATTTCATCCATATTTTGACATTTCATTTCCACAACTGAAACATTAAAGTAGACACTTTACTTGCATTTGGTATGCTTTCTATGTATAGAAAATCACTTTTGTAAATTTAATTTAATGCTGGCACCAAAATGGGATGTTTCAGAAAACCTTAAATTATCTTCAAAAATTAGATTTTCAGACTTCAGAAAGAATTGTACTATTTGCATATTATATACATATGTTAATTTTGATTTTCTTAATTTTTGATTAGTAATATGCATTGCTAAGGACTTCATTTGGACAGCTTTAAAGGCAATTATCTCAATATTTTGATTTTTTTGCACCCTCAGAATCCAGATTTTCAAATAGTTGTATCTCGGCCAAATATTGTCCCATCCTAACAAACCAGACATCAATGGAAAGCTTATTTATTCAGCTTGTGTATAAATTTCACAAAATTAACCCTCATATATATATATATATATATATATATATATATATATATATATATATATATATATATATATATATATTACAACATACAAAAAAAGATCAAATTATTTATTTATTTACTTACTTTTTTACAAAAAAAAAACAAAAACAAAAACAAAAAACAACAACCTTATTTTCATTACATTTTATAACAGTTTTTCCCCCCCCCCTAATGATTGAATAGTGCTTGTTTGAGCTAAATTGAGAAGAAAACATACTGAAGATGAATTTTAGTACAACAATATATACTGCAAGCTGGGAAAGCCTTCCTGTACTGTAGTGCATACTGTCATTCACCTGCTCATATTTCTCCAGCTCGGTATGGTAGATCTGTCTGATCTGGGAGAGTTTGGCCCTGTAGTCAGAGTGCTCGATGGAGTTGTCAGTAGGACTGCCGGCTGCTGCTGCTGCCGCTGCCGCCGCCGCCGATCCTCCGCCCTTCTCCGGTCCTGACACGCCCTCTGCCAGAAGCATGTTGTCAAGACGCATCAGCTGTGGATCGGGCGGGTCCTCCTCCTGAGCCCCGCGGATACTTAGACCTGATAAACAACAAGAAGCGATCGGTCAGTGACATGACGAGGCTTTTTATATTCTTAAACAGTTTTGAATCAATTTATCGTACTAGATGTATGACTCTTTTCAACTGTGGAACAGAAAAGATTATATTTTGATACTCTTTTAAAGTCAATTAAAGTCATTTGGGCCCAAAGAAAACATGGACCACGGGGACATTTTTCAAAATATATTATGTTTGAAGTTTTTGTAAGGGTTTAGTTAGTGAGCATGTTCTGAAAGGGATAGTTTGGCCAAAAATGAACAGTCTGTCATGATTTACTTGTTACAGACCTGTTGGAGTTTTAAACTTAAAGAGATAGTTCACCCAAAAATGAAAATTCTGTCATTAATTATTCACCCTCATGTCGTTCCAAACCCGTAAGACCTTCGTTCATCTTCGGAACACAAATTAAGGTATTTTTGATGAAATCCGAGAGCTCTCTGATCCTCCACAGACAGCAAGGGTACTACCATGATCAACGTCCAGAAACATAGCAAGCACATTGGTAAAATAGTCCATGTGACATCAGGGGTTCAATGATAATTTTTCAAAGCTACGAGAATACTTTTTGTGTGCAAAGAAAACAAATATAACAACTTTATTCAATTTATGCAATGTTTACATGAAGCGGAAGCAAGCACATGCATCGTGATGCTCTGTCCACAATGGCGGTGCGTCACAGGAAACTGTATAAGGAGGAGAAGAATTGTTGAATAAAGTCATTATTTTTGTTTTCTTTCAAAAAGTATTCTCGTAGCTTTGTAAAATTACAGTTGAACCCCTGATGTCACATGGACTATTTTACCAATGTCCTTGCTACGTTTCTGAGCTTTGATTGTGGTAGTTCCCTTACTGTCTATGGGAGGGTCAGAGAGCTCTCGGATTTCATCAAAAATATCTCAATTTGTGTTCCGAAGATGAACATGTTTGGAATGACATGAGAATGAGTAATTAATGACAGAATTTTCATCTTTGGGTGAACTATCCCTTTAAGTGTAAATAATGTAAGTGTTAACTATCCCTTTACTAGTTTAAGTGTAAACTATCCCTTTAAGTGTAAACTCAAACAGGTCTGGAACAAGTAAATGAAGATAGACTGTTAATTTTTGGCCAAACTATCATTTTCAGAACATGCTCACTTGCTAAACCCTTACAAAAACTTTATTAACTACATATCTGTAAATGTGATGGATACTGTATCTAAACCACACATAATGCAACAAGTTTCCAGCAACAAGTTCTCAATGTTTTTGAGAAAAAAACAAAAACAAAAACAGAGAATGTAAAGACGTACACTGTCTCGCTTTGGCCCATCTGCTGCCCTCATGACCCACGAACAATGAAAGAGTGAATTATTTATTGACGAATGATTGAATTTCATATAGGCATTAATCACAGGCGCACTATCACACGGGTGGTCAGCTCTGCAATTAAGCCTCTGTCTGTCAGCAAAAACCACTATCTGTCGCAATAGGCCAAAATAACTACAGACTGTATTAGAGTGAAAATACGTTGTCCACTCCGGCCCATCTCTATGCTTGAGTTAAAGTGAGACGGATCGGGGCGCTGGGGGTATTGAGAGAGTGCTGAAAAGGCCCGTAGGTACGAATTTGTTTTTCCTCTGTTTTGCAGTGCTGCCTTCTCGAATTTTCACAGCACACTGCACACACGGTGTGTGTACTCACAGCCATACATGACAGGGATACTCACCGACTGACACACACTCAACAGCGTGATGGCACCTCTCCACGCTGAGGCGATGCTAAACAGAAAGGCGCGCTTGTACACGTGTCTGAACGCACTCGCCTGCTGTTCCCGAAATCACGAGTATGGCGTAATAATGAGCAGAAAGTGTTCTCACAAGTGGCGTTATGTTTTGTTGTTAACAAACTGTTTTATTATACAACCCGGTTCTGCTCTCTGCAGAGGCAAGGCTGCTTGAAATGTATGTAAATTTGCATAGCAATCGATATGAGGGTGAACGATAGCTCATTGTGTTTGCCTGATATTCATAATGAACCTTGGAGCAGTAAAGAGCCATTAAGATTGATTACAAACTTCCTCATCATGCTTGCCTTTCTCTCTTTCTCTCTCTCCGTGTTTGCATAATGAAATCCATTCATATAGGAGAATAATGAAGCAGAAAAAGTTCTTTTTGTGAAAGATTTTAATCAAACGTTTTAATCTTAACATGTATTTGTAACGGTGGCTCTCTAAGAAGATGCACACTGTCTGCGGCCTTCTGTGTTTGTTATTTGGGACAGATCCCTATTTTGAGTTTCATAGTAGTAGTGTTTGTCATTAACCGTAAGAAACAATGTTCTTGGTATCTAAAGCTGCCTGGATTACAGCTCTCTGCCATTTTGTTATACCTTTTTATTCAGAATTATGGGAACGTAAAGAACAGATCCAAATTAATTTTCATTCAACACACAAGCTTTAAAAGCCATACATAAAAAAAAAAAAAACAGCCTTAAAACCAGAATAAAAACAAGCTGAAATTAACATACTATTATTCAGCTAACACAGGGGGTGAGAAATCATCATAAATGTACAAAGAAATGTCTAGGACTAAGACGAGTGTGTGTATGCTGTGGTTGGTCTGGGTATTTTGGACGGTTTAACTAGTGGGTGATTTGGGGGTTCTGAGAGTTTCTGAGAGCTTCATTACAGGCTTCATTAAGATACTGTGAGATGCTGAATCCTAAATGAGGAGATTACTGACTTTATTATTGCACTGTGGAAGCCTGGCAAGCAGCTAAGCCTCTCTGTGTGTTTGACAGAGACACAAAGACACACACACACACACACACATTATACACAAGAACACAGGTATGCTTGTAAACAGTTTAAAGAAATGTATTTTACATTTGAGTAGTTGAACACTATATTGGGGGGGTAAAAACTGTTTGTGCAATGTGCTGTAAAAATCCGGTAAAAACAGGAATATTGTGAAATATTATTACAATTTAAAATAACTTATGTTTTATTATATGTTATTTGAAGTTTAATTTATTCATGTGATGCAAAGATGAATTTTCAGCATCATTACTCCAGTCTTCAGTGTCACATGATCCTCCGGAAATCATTCTAATACGTTGATTTGATGTTCAAGAAACATGTTCTGTTATTATTAATGTTGAAAACAGTTGTGCTGCTTATAATTTTATGGAAACCAGGATAGGTTTTTTTTCAGTTTTCTTTGATGAATAGAAAGTTCAAAAGAACAACATTTATTTAAAATAGAAATCCATTGTAACATTATAAATGTCTTTACCCTCACTTTTTATCAATTTAATGCATCCTTGCTGAATAAAAGTAATAATTCCTTTCAAACAAACGAATGAAAAAATAGGGGGAAAAAATAAGTACATCCCTGCATTTAGTAGCCGGCATTGCCATACTACAATGCATTGATTGATTTTTGTCAACTACCTAGTTTATTTACTATATGTCATTCAAATCAATCCCACAAACAAAATACAAGTTTGAACGCATATATACAAACTAACATAATTGACTAAGGTTATACATTTGCAACGCTACACTTGCTTCCAATTCTTGTGCGCATTACAACATAAAAAATATTTACACATTAATTTTATGGTTTTGCAAACAGACTTCAAGACTTGCTCGCATAAAGCACAACCACAAAAAAAAAAAAAAAAAAAAAGCTACAATCCATCAACGCCTGCAGCGAGCAAACCCAGAGTATAAACAAACCCCACTGAACACGGACACTCTAGCTAACCCACTTTTGTAAATAAACAAAGACAAGATGCTGTCAACATCAACATGAAGAGACCATTTACTCGGCTAACACAACAAATTTAAAGAGCGGCACCTTCAGCCCAGACTGCCTGGCCCGTGCGCTATTGATCAGGTGTTAGTGCATGTATGTGCTGTTGATATTAGGCCATGGGGTGTAATGGTGTGAGAGGCCGAGGATGAATGAGGTCATTTGTGTGAGACGCTCAGCTGGCCGTGCTGGACAATGCAGTGTCAGCGCACAGAGCCAAGGCCACACCAGGGACAATATGACCCTGCTCCACTGACTCCAAGAGCAGTCAACACAACTACACATACACACAACCAACCATTCGCCAACACATCAAGTTGATCCAGTCTTATTTCAGTACTCATAGTTTTTAGCAATACGTTGCATTAGTTATAGATTTTTTTATTTTTTTATTTTTATTTTTTGGTGTGTGTGTGTTTGTTACTATTATTATTATTATTATTATTATTAATGTTTGTAGTTTTAGTTTTTTCAGTACATCAAGTTGATAGCATAATAGTATTTATTATTTTTTACTATTATTTTGAATTATTTTTTATTTTCATGCTTTCATATTTTCATTTTTATCCTTTTATTTTAATTTTAGTTAGTTTTGTTGCTTTTGTCATTTTAGTATTTTTAAATGTTTTATAGTTTATATTAACTTTATTTTAATTTTAATGATTTTAGTACATAAGTTGATACTATATAGTTTTTATTAATATTTTTAATTTGTCTTAATTTTTATATTTTCATATTTCTATTTTTAATTAATTTTGTTTGAAAAAATGTTCAGTTAAAAAAAAAAATCAGTACATCAAGTTGCTATAATATAATTGTTTTTATTATATTGTATTATTATTATTATTATTATTATTATTATTTTGAATTACTCTTTATTTCCATGATTTCATATTTTCATTTTTATCCATTGATTTTAATTTAGGTTAGTTTTAGTAATTTTGTTGTTTTTGTCATTTTATTAGTTTTAAATATTTTTATAGTTTATATTAATTTTATTTTAGTTTTACAGATTTTAGTATGTGCTGATACTATATAGATTTTTATTAATATTTTGAATTAGTTTTCAATTTTTAATTCATTTTGTTTTATTCATAATTTTTTTTAAATGTTTCTGTGTTTTTATCATTTTTATGCTTTTAATGTCTATATTATTTATTTATTTTTATTTATTTAAATTGTAGTTTTAATTATTTTAGTATGTCAAGTAAAAATAAATTAAAATGAGAAATGTTGCAAGCAAGTGTTTTATAAATTGTATTTCAGTTAAGGTTTATTTTATTTAAAGTAAAGATTTTTAAAAAAGGTTTTAGTTAGTAACTATAATAACCCTGATTTGATGTGTACTGTACATCATTTTCATGTGGATTAGCCGAAATATTCCCTGTCAGATGTTAGAGCGACATTTAGCAGATGTTGTCTGCGGTTTTAGATGTTTATCAGAAGTTTGTACACAACTATGGCTTTAAAAAAAAAAAATGAGCATGATACTTTCCAGATGATGCGATGATTTGCGTGCTCGCTGGGTAGCATATGCAAGTATGAGCATGTTTGGGTTTGTGTTTGATTTGTGTTACATTAGAGGAGGTAAAGGCTTAGTTTTTGAGGTTGGTTTATTTCTTCACGTTTCTGTCAGGTATATTAAATACACCACAACTGACACATTTCCACACCAGCCTCAGTTGTCACTACCATTCCGCTCAGTCGCTCCTGAAGGACCAGAACAGGAAACGCAGCTGAGGGAATTTACAGAGCTTTTCACTTAAACAGACATAAATCAGCACTTTCATTCAAACCAAATAATCTGAGGCCATAAAGAGCTGCTTGTCTCGCACTGTATATTACCGCCAAGTTCCTGCAAGCAATAACATGGCCGTTCTCAGGCAAAGCAAAACAGAGAGGGACGTGAGGATGTGACATGTAATGCAGTTAGAAGGTCCTGTCGCCCACACTGGCCCTGACACTTTTATCATACGTGTCCATTTCTATTTGGGAAATGGCAGGGATAAAAATTATTACTCGGCTGTGCGGAGAGTGCGCCGGGCCCCTCCAGGCTGCAGATCGGGTGTATTGGTGCCACGGCAGCCCAGGAGAGCCATCCATAATGGGCATGTTTGTAGACACAGGCCCCCTCCTTTCTTCCACCTCCACCTGCTGCAAGAGCTTCAAGCAAACAGTGCTGTGCTTTATGGGGCCACTTTCTTTTAACAACAGAAATAAGAGTCTAGTCATTTCCTGTTGAATCTTTACCCAGTTCACTCCCAAAAGCATTTTAGGGTTCTCCAGTCCTCTCTCTTTCAGCTGTTATACGTTTTACTTTTTCTCATCTTGTATATGGCTCCTTTTTTGTCCAAAATTTAAAAAAAAAAAAAAAAAAAAAAAAATATATATATATATATATATATATATATATATATGCAATGAATACACACACACACACACATACACACACACACACAATGAATATATACGCTTTTTTTTTTAAATTGATTGATAGACAGCACTAATGTTAACCTTTTATAGATGTTGGTGTTGGTAATATTAGTTTATTTTACTGCTAAACATGCATTTCAATTTAATTTCTAATTTTATAGGCCCCCCCCCCAGAAAGCAATCGGGACGGCCCCCACCCCCTTGGCCCCCTTCAAATTTTCAGTTCGATAATCCGGCCCTCAGATGAATCTAATTGAATAGCCCTGTCCTAGAGTCTGGAGGAAGGGTGGAGAAGCTCATAGCCCAAGTTGCTTGAAGTCCAGTGTTAAGTTTCCACAGTCTGTGATGATTTGGGGTGCAATGTCATCTGCTGGTGTTGGTCCATTGTGTTTTTTGAAAACCAAAGTCACTGCACCCGTTTACCAAGAAATTTTGGAGCACTTCATGCTTCCTTCTGCTGACCAGCTTTTTTAAAGATGCTGATTTCATTTTCCAGCAGGATTTGGCATCTGCCCACACTGCCAAAAGCACCAAAAGTTGGTTAAATGACCATGGTGTTGGTGTGCTTAACTGGCCAGCAAACTCACCAGACCCGAACCCCATAGAGAATCTATTGGCTATTGTCAAGAGGAAAATGAGAAACAAGAGACCAAAAAATGCAGATGAGCTGAAGGCCACTGTCAAAGAAACCTGGGCTTCCATACCACCTCACCAGTGCCACAGACTGATCACCTCCATGCCACGCCGAATTGAGGCAGTAATTAAAGCAAAAGGAGCCCCTACCAAGTATTGAGTACATATACAGTAAATGAACATACTTTCCAGAAGGCCAACAATTCACTAAAAAGGTTTTTTTTTTTTAATTTATTTATTTATTTTTATTGGTCTTATGAAGTGTTCTAATTTGTTGAGATAGTGAATTGGTGGATTTTTGTTAAATGTGAGCCAAAATCATCACAATTAAAAGAACCAAAGACTTAAACTACTTTAGTCTGTGTGCACTGAATTTATTTAATACACGAGTTTCACAATTTGAGTTGAATTACTGAAATAAATGAACTTTTCCACGACATTCTAATTTATTGAGATGCACCTGTATATACTGTAAAATTAAAAGACATTTCTTTTAAATGTATAACACAGTAATGAGGCAGAAACATATGATAGATAAGACGAACAAGAAAGGAAAGAAATCATCTTTCATTGTGCAAAATTATTATGATACGAAAGTCTCCAAATACAGAGCTTATGCGCATCCTGTGCAGAGAATGATGTGCTTGAAGCAACACGGAGTCACAGCGCTCTACATAGAAAGGTTCAAAGCACAAAGTGAAGAGATATTAATGCATAGTGTATTAAATCTGTGCGATAGTTCAGTGAGCCTTTTTTTCTAACAGTTTAAAATTTCAGTTACTGTGCTCATTAAGAACATAGTGCTCTCTAGTCCAGTGTTGTGATCTAACAGACACCAACAGGATTTTGAAAACAGCAACGAAGATAAAGTTATTTTATGCAAAACCATTTATCTTTATTTACAGATCAAGTATAATATTAGGAACATTTAATAATCTTGCAGAGAGTTTTATCGTCTTGACTGTAGTAACCGAACGCAGGATGCAGTTTGAATGCTGAATGGAGGATGACAGACAGCCGCAGCGGAGAGAAGAGTTTAACTGAACTTGACTTAAATATTCATCTGTACCTCACATTAAACTATGTAACGGCTTCAGAACACTTGAAATATAGTGCACAAAAACCTTATGGTGTTTTATCATGTGTTTGTGGCTTTTGTGTGGCTTAACAATAACACAATAATATACGCACAATATCGGATTTGGATCGGTCTCTTCTGACCGATACCCCGATCCGGTAGAAAATGCCAGTATCGGAGCGATACCGATACTGAATTTCGGATCGGCTCACCCCTATTAAAAACTATCATAAAAAGTATAATAATAAAGTATAATAAATAAATATAATAATAATAATAATACTAATAATAATAATATAATAACAAATAATAATAAGAGTATAACAAATAATAATAATAATAATAATAATAATAATAATAATAATAATAATAATTTTAAACAAATGAACAAACAAACAAATCTTTTGTTGAAAATGGTTTATAAACGTTTTCCAAACCATATGAAACCATCGTGAATATGAAAAGTATATTCAAAGAACTTAGAGTATGCATTTTAAACTAGAAGAATTTTCCCTTTCCTTTATACACTCATGTAATTTCACCATATTTTCCTTACTTTCAGTTTGAAATATTCTCCCTCTGTTCGCTTCTCTTAATCTTTATTCTTATCCGTTTTATTATAGCAACACTATTCATATAACTTCCGGCTCACGGAGGATCCAGACAAATAAGAAACAAGCAAATCTCCTCAGTTGTAACAACACTTTTATCACTTCAAACTAAACCCCAATATGTCTGAAATGAATTAGTGCTATCACATCCACACAGCGGGTTATTTCATCCCAAGGCCTGCGGTTTCCTTTAAGCTAAGCAGCTAATAACACTTTTAGGATGAGCAATGTAAACATCGTGCCGTGATACTGGTAAAATAGGCTTTGAGGCGATTAGATCTCTCATTGGCAGTAAAGCCGCAAATACGCAGCTGAGAATTTCCACTGCTTTAGTCACAGATATCCGCACTGGATTTACCTAATACCTCACTCTCTCAGCATAAGCTTGACGGCATGTGTAAACACCATGCACCTTTATCCAAACCCTTTACCTGATGCAACAATCAAAGGTAGTAGTACGAAACATTCGTTTTTGTACCTTTAAGCTTTTTTGTCTGATGCAAGTTCCTTAGGACTTAAACCGCGAGCCAAGGCGACAGAAAAAGCTCTGTTCCGAGCAGCTGGGTCTGATGCAACGTTGCGGGTATCATAGTAAATGGACAATAGGGGGTTGGGAGCTTGTTTGAAGAATGGAGGCCAAGCTCACCTTCACAAGTTCCCTAAAAATACACAGTACGGCGAAGAACCAGCCCCAATTAAACGCCGTGCTTTAGGCCTGTCTCTCGATTTCATCAGCTCAAAACGAACAACACGATGAAGGGGGAACTGTTGCTGGTGTGTTACGAATCTTTAAAAAACTGCGAACAAAAGATTACTGAATACACTCAGGCCTGTTTCACACTGTAAGCAGCGCATATTTCTAGAAGCATACAGTAGGTCCAGCACGAACAAAGCAGTGTGAAACAGGCCTTATACAAAAGACAGGCACAATGTTACTGTTATAGACAAGTATTTGACAACTGCATGCCGTCACAACAATTATAGTGAATTTACACCTGCTCTCTCTGTCTCTCTCCCTCAATCTGTCCCTTAGGCACTGGACATAACCTTATGACTGACCTCTGACCTCTACCTTGTTTACTCCCATCACTTAAGAGTGGCCATGAGAGCCATAAAGACTCATCCCTGCTGCGTTAATGTGCAGTGTTGAAGCGTGCCAAGCTCTTAACACACACGAGCACCACTGAGAGTCTTTTTTTTCTTTTCTCCAGTACGGTCAGCGACTTGGTGAGGATGAGTGTTTGTTTATACTTACACAAACCCGAGACCTGTGATCCTCAACCAGGGATTTCAGCTTTGCTTTAAATCAATATAACTTAAATAAAAGTTTGAATATAAAATAAAGAAAACATAAGCACTATTCAAAATTTTATAAGAATTAAACAGAATAATTTTTTTTGTAATTAATGGCTAAACATATTCTTTTTTAATGTACATTTTGTCAATCAAACTAAGAGCAGTTAATTAAAAAGATTAAAGTTTCTCAAAACTGAAATTACTATTTTCTGGAGTATAGTTTTTCACCCTTACCATAAATTATTGTAAACTGGTTGCTTAATAATAATTATATTGATAATAAATATATTCAATGTACACTGCTGTTCAAAAGTTTGGATCAATAAGATGTTTTAATGCTTTTGAAGTCTTTTGTGCACTTTTATTTGATCATAAATAAATAAATTTATGATCAAATAAATGAGCACAAGATACTTGGAGAATTATATATACAATACGCTGAAAACAGTTGTGCTGCTTCAATGTTTGTAGAAAACGTAACACTTTTTAGTAGCAAACATTTTAGAAGAATATCTAAAAGAACAGAACTTAATTTTAATAGAATTCTTTGAAATGCTATAAATGGTTTTACTGTCACTATTTATCTTCTCTTTTTGTTTTAAATAAAAGGATTAATTTCTTAAAAAAAAAAAAAAAAACAGTTTTTGAACTTTTGAACAGTGGTGTAACACAAGTTTAAAAGATGATATTGCTGGTTTACATAGATAAAAAGTACCTGAGATGTGAAAAAAGGTTGGGTAACACTGATCTAGACAACTAAATTGTTTGTTTTCAGTTCATCCATTTAACGGAAGGCTTGAAATCCGACTGTGACTTGCTGACAGCAGAAATACTTCTCCGTGTTTGTTCATATCAGGAAGAGCATCTGGTTTTGTGAAGCATCATGAGGAGACAGGAAAGAAAGAAATTTGTTGTGATTCAGTTATCCCCTGCATGCGAGCACCGTCTTACAGTGATTTCTTCTCGAGCGCTCTCTTTCACACATCCACGGTCCGTGAGTTCAGTTCAATACACCTCCGACTGACCCCATAACCCCTCATCCCCTCTCTTTCTGTTCAATGAGTTGCTCTGCAGCAGACCACTGCCTATCGACACCTCGGCACGTCTAATTTCATCGACCGGTGCAGGTCTCCCAAAGCTAACTAATCGAAAGGGAATTTATTCCTGTCAATATCTAGAAAGGTCATCTCTCTCAGAGCGGCTCAGTGCTCGGTCGTTCGTGACCATGAAACGTGTATATGTGGGGCCGGCTTTGCAGACTAAATGTCCCCACAAGGAAAATGGCTTAATAAATGCACTAAATAATGTGTTAAATCAAATCTAAAAGGGTTGTGAGATGGTTAGGGAAGAGAAAACATCATTAGCTTAGTATAAAAACAATAGAAGTCAGTGGAAAGTGTGTGTTAAAGTGAGTCAAACCAAATCAGGATTACAAAATGCATTTGGAATCACATATGATGCGCTTTTGGATGTGGATCTACCTTTCAGTGACGTCTGTTGGAGAAACATTCAGATCACAGCAGATCAGATCATTTCTAAAAATCTTTTGTTCTGCCAAGTAAAACAACCAAAACATTCAAGCACATTAATGTGTCTTCAAGGGTCTTATTCTGTGTATGTGTGTGTCCATACATGAGTCTTGGCCTACATCCACATGGCAAAGACAACGCTGAGGGAAAGCGCCTCCGGGCTCTCTCTCGCTCTCACATGTAGGGTAATTAACATGCCATTAACACATTAATACACATTAGCTATTCCCAATGTTAATGACAGACTAATTACCATACCTGAGACTGCACTGGGGAGGCCAGCGCACTGCGCCCTCCCACCAAATCGACTCAGCCAGCTTAAATCAGAGCCCCAGTCACACGCTAGAGGCTCTCTATTTCCCCACAGTCGGGGACCACTGTACCACGAGACCACTGTGCACTGCCTGCCCAGCCTGTCGACTTTGACAGACTTAACATGCTGGACATTTTCTAAATGTAATGTTGAGTTTCACACAGCAAGACTATTGGGATAAAGTCTGGAATGCATTACACTTATAGAGAGCAACTGCTGGATTTTAGATGCAAAAATCCTATTGATTTTCTCTACAGAGACACAAATCAGTGCAATTTCAAGGTAAAGTCGGCATGAAATAAAATTTCTATTTTGTAAATGGTATTGATCATGTTTTTTGTTTTTCTCAGGAAGAAGAGTTTTTTTTTTGCCATGGAAGAAAATATAAGTCACTACATCAGTTTCATTAAGAAATTAATTTCTTAAAAATAGAATTAATTAAATTTTAGATTTACTATAATTTAATTTAGAGTTAATCAAAAATTTATTTCCCATAAATTGCCATGTATCAAATTTCTATTTTTATTCCTATTCAACATTTAAATAATTTACATTTTATCACTGTTGTTGATTCAGTTACATATTTTCAACAAACTTTTTTTTTTTTTTTTGCCTTAAATAAAATATTTAATAAAAAATAAAATGGAAAAATACAAATCAAGCCCTCTAAAAAGGATCTGGTTAGTGTTACACTTCATTATGACCACTCGAAAACTGACCGCTGGCCGATCACAATTCATTTAAGTGTTATTAAGCTATAATAGCGTGTTTGACGAACATCTTTGAGTTTAGTTGTCGAGTTTGGTGGAATGTTCAAATGCACTACAAGACTGGTAAATTATCAGCGTTTACAGATTGGACAACACCATGGCAGTCAATGCAGGAGGAATGAGAAATGATGGAGCAGTACAACTTGGACTGGGAGGAAGATGATGTTGATGATACGCGGTATCTCTTCCCTCCGCACAGAATGATAAGCTAATCAGTACTGTTGACAGCGATGCGTGACAATAACATACACACCTCAGAGCTGGGATAGGGCATTCAAGTTTAAACATCTGAATTTTAAAAGGCAATAGAGAAGGAGAGAAAGAAAGTGGGAGAAAGAGAGAGTGAGAGACGTGACTAAAAGTGGCAGCAGTCAAGAGTAGAGGATTTCCTGTCAGTTCAGGTAGCCTGGATGTCCCTAGATGATGATGTGTTTCCTCTCCCCAGGAGAGAGGTTTGTGACAGGGTGAGGGAGAGGAGGAGGGGAGAGAAGACAGGGGTGGGAAAAGATAACCCAAACAAACATCTTGTAGACATTTCGCCAAGCACACCAAAATTAATCACTGTCCCGTTGAGGAGCTGACATTTGTCTGTAGTGACACGCAGCGTGAGAGTCCAGAGGGAGAGGACGGAGAAAGCGCGACAGAGACGGAGAGAAAGAGTGAGAGTGTCTAAACAAGAGGGCCTCTGTCACTGCCTCTTTGTGTGTGTGTGTGTGTGTGTGTGTGTGTGTGTGTGTATGTGTGCCCTCCTGGACATGGAGTCGGCCTGGGGCCAAGAACCACAGTGGTCAGCGAGCAGGCCTGCTTGTGTGTCTATGTGGAGGCCGGCCAAACTAGAGCGCAAGGCCAAAGCGACACAGATCGACACTCTCTCTCAAACAGTGACCTGACGGGACCTATTCAGCATGGGCTCCTGTGCTGGATCTCACGGGGTCACTGGCTCTGGCCAGGCTGAGCTTTATTCAATCATTTGTTTAGCCCGTATGTATAATTAGTCACTGGTCAAGATGCTGAAGCCAGCATTTTTCGGTATACATAGTGTTGGGCGCAGTCCTACAGTCGGCCATGTGATAAAGAGCTGGTCTTAATTCATATATAAGAAAAAGAAAACATTAAGATATGGATCTCTAATGATTAGTGATATACAATCATTATTTTTTACTGGTTCTTTTTAGTGATTCAGCCATGTAACCTAATGGGAGTCTATATAACCTAATCAAAAACATAGTGATACATTGATCTTTATTGATTAGTGATGTCCAGTTCACAAAATAATTGTTTTGAACCAATTCTGTTTAATGATTCAGTTGAAACGATTTGCAAAGCACACTATATTCTAACCTATGGTAATTTATATGACCTAATGGAAAAAGTGTTAAAGAGAAGTTGCGATAAGATATGACTAAACAGAAGTAGTGATAAGATACTGATTAAGGATTTTTTTTTCTGTTTTTCTCTTTAATGAATAACCGATTCACAAAGCACTCTGTAACACCATGAAACCTAATGGAAATTTATAAAACCTAATTGAAAACATAGTGATAAATAAAAGTATTAATAATGAATCTTTACTGATAATTGGAAACATCTAGTTTACAAATTAACTGTAATTTCAACTTTTTATAAAGATTCAGTTAAACTGATTTTCAGAACACTAATCTAATCTAGTCTAATGGTAATCAACAAAATGGAAAACAAATTGTTAAAAAGAATTACTGAAAATAAATGAATTTCTACTAAAATTAGTGATATCTGATTTGCAAATAGTCGTATTGAACATGTTCTTTGATTTGGTCTGAATGGTTTGCAAAATGTTGTAAAATCTAACCAAATGGAATCTGTAACATAATTAAAAAAGGAAGTGAACAAAGTGCAGATGAATCATCTTTTTAATGATTAGGCTGAAACTCATTGTATTGTAATGTATTTATAAAAGAAAGTAATTATATAAATTTGAGTAAAAAATACTTCTGAGTCATGATTCACAATAAAAATGCATCAGTATTTGAATTGGTCTAAATGAGCCATTTCATTAATATGAATCAAACTTCCCAACTCTACTACTGATAATCCTCTTTTCCCCAATACAGTGGTCTTTTCATTCATTCAAATATAAAATATCTTCATATTTCCAGAATTCCATGAAATATGTATATGTGCTTTGAGCACTGTTATTTTCAATATTGTACATTTCCAATTCGACTCTCTCAATTTCTAGCCCGCTTTGGGTTGTCATATTTCATGTTAATATCTGCTTAGGTTATTTGTTCTTGTCTTATTAAGCTCCTGGCCTTCATTTGTGGTCAAGGTAGTGTGCCTCTTAATGTACACCCCCAGCAAATAATGCAAATGTGTCATTGAAAGGCACTTATGAACTACCCACAGGCAACAAATCTATGCAAGCCGCCTCGTCCTTCTCCAGCACTGCCTAATTAGGCAACGGAGAAGTATGTAAAACCAGGTCACACACACACATACACATATAAAAACAGGACACACAAATGGCAGGTTCTGGTGTATTAGTGTCATTATACACACACGCATGAGCACGACTGCATGCAAGGCAAGAATAAAAAGCTTTGGGCAGACGTGAATATTGCTGTAATATCCAGGCACACTAATCCCAGAATCCTCTCTGCCTGGTTCCTTCATTTTTCTCGCTGCGATATGTGAGTGCACTGGAGTGTTCCTGCATGTCAGATGCCCACATGCGTGTCTTTTTTTTTTAAATGTACGTGTATGTGCAAGGGCGTGTTGATAAACAACAAAAGCAGCTTTAGAAACATACAGCTGGGCCGTGATCCAGTGCCAAAGAAATGACTTTTTGCAATGGTGTCCTCTGTGCCAGACTTGACAGTCCATCATTTAAATTTGGCTGCAGTGAATCCACAGCAAAGACTCTGCCGCCTGGAGCAGAGAGAGAGAGAGAGCGAGAGAGACAGAGAAGGAGAGAAAGAGCTCCCTCTGAAGGGTCTCTTCTTTTTTTCAGACAAAGAACTACACTCCAAATTACAGATTAGCATTGCCTTGTTTTCTGCATCCTGAGGTAGGAAACCTGCGGAGCTCCAATCACAGAGGATGCACATTCACCACAGAACTCGCACGCAATTATTTCAGCAATAACACTCTTCAAAATCCATTAAGTAGCGCACAAGCACACAAACCAGGTGTGAAGGAACAATGAAGATGTTCCCTAAAATTCCTGTAGAATCCCTTGCTGACACCTACAGTGGTTCGTTAACCTGCACCAGCCCATCACTGGGCATAAAGGTGTAAAAAAGCTCGCACAAACGGTTTAGGAAACAAGTAAAAGAGAGTCAACTTTATTTAACAGACATTAAAGGGAAAGTTCACCCAAAATGAGTTCTGTCATCATTTATTTAAAAACAAGATATTTAGCATAGGGCTGGGCGATACAAACAATATAAACTGTCCATTGATAGATATTTTGCTATATTGTGCATATCACAGGGTGTAAAATGTTTTAAACATGTTTTTAGGTGCAATAACCTTTGAAAAAGAGCTAAATGATGTACTCACGCTGACACACACCCGTAGATCCCAAATTCAGTATTCTTTCACAGCTTTTTGCGCTTGAACAGTCAAATATACACATTGTTATGTTAAAATGCCATCTTGGGGAGTGTTCGAGTAAATGCTGTTGGTTATATTTAAAGTTAACATAAAAAGTTTGGAGAAAAGTAATGTGTTAAGGTACTAGATCTGTGCATTAGGTCTTAAAGTGACAGCAGCCTAATATACCGGCTGCTGTCTGCATCATCAATGTTAATCAAACAACAAAAAAAAGGAGAAAATCACTCGCTACTCTTGACTGAATTACCTTTGTAGCTTCAATAAGGATTAATCTATATTAAATTTATACTATGTAGACTGATGTAGTGTTTTATTTTTTACGTCTGATTATTATTGCTTACTTAAAAGCTACTGTTAAACAGACCTACTTTACCTCTTCTTATTTCATTTGATTACTTCTTATATTGTATTTAAATAAACATAACACACACAAAAAAAAAAAAAACATATACAAAGATTTTTTTCTCAAATAACCTGCATTAGTTACTGCACTGTTTTCTTCTTTAATTTGGCACGTATGGATGAACTCTGTGCATGTAAAAATGTTATTAAAAAACGTATTTGTTCACACATCTCTTAATAGGGGTTTAGGGTCTGAACTGTGGCATCTGACCTTTAGCTTTTAGATAATATGTTAATATTTTAACCACAAATATTCACAACATCACACCTTTCCATTCCAAACAGCACTCCAAAGCCGAGAGCTCAGCTTATCGCTAAATGCTGAAGAGAAAGAGAGGTGGAGAGGGAGATAAAGAGAGAGAGAAAGGTCTTGCTTAGCTAATTACAGTAATTAACAGTTACAGATTTAATTGGAGGGGAAGACATTAGTGGGGATAACGTTTTGTCGGTTGTGGTCGGGGTGGACCAGTGTCTTGCCAACGTGCCTTTGTCTCGGGGCGAGGAACAGCGCTCGTTGACACGACATGCGTCAGGTTGAGATGCCGGGGCTCGTCAAGCACGCGCAACCGCCGGCGCTAACGAGCTAGAGGGTTAATGAGAGCATGCGAGCCCTCCACAACAACAGCACCATTAGCCTAGCTTGCCAGCAAACAATTCAATCGCAGTGCCTCCTTTCTTCTCAGGACTTGACGCTTTTAGCCACCTCAGTTCAATGGTTTCAGGTTGAAGATAAAGCTTTGAGAGCATTTTGTGGGCTGAGGCTGTTATTATTATACTTTTTTTTCATTTTTATGAAACAGATGAGGGGAAACATGCACTTCATCTCCATTTTCTAGCCGACTGCAGTGGCGACTGACCTTTTCAGATTGCATTGCCTTATGTTTCTGTTCCACATGTATATCATTTCCACAAAAGATCAGCCAGCCAGTGCAGTTTCAGGTCAAACACAAGGCATTACATGCGCAAAAAGCCCACCCCGCTCGTTCGCATTTTCCCTGCCCCCCGTCCTCTTTCGCTCTCTCAGCTTAAAGAAGCTGGCACTTATACCGTAAAGTGCTCGCTCGATTCACAGGATCGTCTTTCAAAATGTGTTTGTGAAATCCCACACCCCTTTGAAATGCGAGGGGATTTATTGGAACATGGTCCATTGAGAGATTCCGAGACATTCTCCCTCCTTTTTTTCTAGCCCTCTAAAGCCCTTTATCTCCTTGCCTCTGCTCACCCGCTCTCGCTCCCTCTCTCTGCGATTGTTGTTCGCCAGTCTGTGTTGGGCAATTACAGCACAGACTGAAAAATGAGGATCCTCCGCTGCTGTGTCCGTCTTTTTAATAAGCTTTGGTAAAGATGACGTGTTTGAATGAGTTCGATATCCTCGCAGTGGGGCAGTGGAAAGGCTGATTTTAAAATATGAGTAAACAGTGTTTAGGATTTGGGAGAGGAGGGCGAGGAGGGGTTGTCGCTGTCTCGCTCGCTCTCGTTGTTCCCTTTCGTTTCTTCTGCGCTCTGTGTGTTTGTGCATATAAACTCGAGGGCTTAGCGTGAGAGAGACTTTCGCAGATGAATTCTGCCTGCTTCTTTTGGAGCTTCGCAGCAGTTCACAGATTTGAATATAAATGTGTATTGCAGGGGGGAATTATTAATAAGATAGAAACGTCTTGGTAATGGATTTTGGTTTCATGGAAACAAACAGCGAGGCCCGAAAGTTTGTATGAAATAAAGTGTGTATTTGTAGTTAATTTTAACTACTATAATAAAGTAAAGATGATGTACTCATGCATAAATTTACCCTGGTAACAATAATTTCCAACAAAAATACCACAAAATTAGTACAGCTAATGTTAGCATTATAAAAGACATTAATGTAGTAATAATAATAATAATAATAATTATTATTATTATTATTATTATTATTATTTTATTTTACTTTTTTTTTTCTTGTGGTCAGTATGTAGGTACCACAATATTTGTTTCATTATTGACTGCAACAATTACAGTATTTTAACGAAAGAGTCATACCATGGCAATTTTTGTAAGGGTAAGAAAGGTACTGAAGCTCGTTTCTGCAAAATAATAAAATAAAAATAAATAAATAAATCATTGTGACTTTATACTTCAATATAACTAGACTATATCTCACAACTGAAAATTTGCCACAAATGCAACTTTATTTTTCATAACTGAGAGCTTATATTTCGTAATGTGACTTGATTTCTCATTTTAAAGTTTAACTCATAATTCAATTTTAGATTTTTAAATTTTATCTGAGTGTATATGCCACAGGTTCACAGTGTGAGAACTGTGTCAGTGCCTGTGCGAGTGTATTTCTACATTCCCCCTGGTTTACAGACAATATATCTCATTTTTTACATGAGAACATAACTCAGAGCAGGAATAACGTAAATGTCCGAACAACCCTGAGTCTGAGCAGATTGGTGTAAAAGCGCCATGTCTGAGGCCAGTAAAACCAGTCCATAAATACAAGCAGCGCTGAGAGAGAGGAGTGCGGGCTCCATGCGAGGGGGGAAACGGAGGTGGGCTGCTTCTCTTCAACCTCTGTTCATGCAGATGACAGCCACATTATGGGCCCCTCAATCCACCCCGGCTAACATTCACCCAAAAGCCATATCTGTCAACATTAAATACACCCGCATTACCCATGTAAACAAAAGCATCCGCCTTCGCAAGTGCATTTGCGGCCACAAGGGCAAAACAAACACAAGAGCTAGCAAGTATCACGCTACGGGCAGCAGCTAACACAGCTAGCTGTTTAGTCAGGTTGTGAACTCTCTTTAGCCCTCATTACTCACGCAGTCAAGAGAGTCCAATCTTTTTGTTTCTCTATCTCTCTCTTAACCCACGTTTCCTGTTTGCTGCCTAAATGGAGAAGTGATGACACTTTCAGCCATCAAAATGGAAAGCCCATTAGATAAGCAAACACTCTGCTAAAAACAACTCTCACCTGCTTAGCAGGTACCTCAGAGAAGAGGGTCTGTTTTCGTCCCTCACTTGCTCTCTTTTATTTCCTTTGAAAAACCAACAGCACTTAAGCAAAGCAAATATTTTAGTGACCACACCAGGCAGTGGAGTAATCTGTTTATTTTTCTTTTTTACATCATTTCCCCCCCCCCCTTTTGCCTCATGCACTCCTCCAGCTGCCATCTTCATAGGATGTGTTTACAAATGAATGGATTCCCCCTGAAAATGGGAGATGGCAGGGGCTTTAAATTTGCCTGGGCGGTATTTCACACTGGGGCCTCTCGCTCTCTCTCAGTCTACACACTCTCCATATCTGACTGTCTAAAATACTAGAAGGCCTGCAGGAATATGTAACACTGCTCTCCATTTCTCAACAGGCTGTTGCTTTCTGGGACATTATGTATTGGGGCTTCATAGCACTCAACATGTACTGTGCAGTCCTTATATTCTCAAGGAAGTCTATAAGGGCTAAATGTTTATGCACGCCGTTCTTCCCTCTCTTCTGGAGTCCCTTATTAATACTGGCTGAGTATGGACTGAATATTTCACTAGTTGACGCACAAAAAACCCAAAGCAAGTACAAATCCCATGGACCAAATGAAATGTATTAAACATGTGGACTTCATAAATCTCAGCTGCCTCTGTGCAGGGTAATAGTGGTGTGTGTGTGTGTGTGTGTGTGTGCGTGTGTGTGTGCGTGTGTGTGTGTGTGTGTGTGTGTGTGTGTGTATGTGTGTTGCCTTCCTGAACACTACTTTTCAATGAACACATGAATACAATCTATTAATGGCATAAGGATAGACAGACAGACAGACAGACAGACAGACAGATAGATAGATAGATAGATAGATAGATAGATAGATAGATAGATAGATAGATAGATAGATAGATAGATAGATAGATAGATATTATTTACAGCTACTTTCAAATTTAATATTAATTTAATTTGACTAATAACACCCATAATTATTCAACTGAGAATACATTTCCAATAATTGATTCAGAAGTATTTGACGTAAGCGGGCAACATGTTGCCCATTTTAATATAGTTAGAAAAAAGTAAGCCTTCATAAAGATAAAAAGCCCAGAAGAATAACTCCAGGGGACAAACATTGCTCCTTAATATAAAAGTTAATTTCTGACATGAAAAAATGCCTTCATTATTAAACATTATACAGTAGACAAGGGCAAATTCAGCAGTTCTCGTTTTTTTAATCATTTCTCCTCTATCTGACTCCCTGCACAGCAGCCATCGGGAGGGGCAGAGCTCAGTAACCCTGAGGGGGTACTTTCACCTTCAGCAGTGGATGAAAGGTAGAGAGAGCCTGAAGGGTCTGCCCGCTGCTCTCGGCGCCATGCCCTGCAAAGCTGGGCACCAGCCTGGCAGAAGCAGGCACACACACCTCCCATGCCCATGCCAGGGTGAGAGGCTGAGAAGAAATCAGGGGGTAAATCTAGAGAAAAAGCTAAATCATCCAGAAATGAAAATTATATCATTTACTCACCATCATGATATTTCTTTCATTTTAGGAATATAAAAATAATATTTTGAAGAACGTTGGTAACCAAACATTTTGGTGACCAGTGAACATCCATTGTATGATGGAAGACATTTTTTAAAATATCTTATTTTATACTCACCAGGAGAAAGAATGTCATACAGGTTTGGAACGACATGAATGTGAGCAAATGATGCCATAATTTTCATATAATGTTTAAACTGATTAAATTATGAAGGTCCGATAAACACTGAGGATGCTGAATTCTACTCAGCCCCTCAGGATTATCGGTAGAGTATAATCTGTCCTGTTCCCATTCTTTGCAGATGAGATAGAAGGGCATTACATCTTTCTCGTGATAGCTAATCTGTGATCAGAAAAGATCAGGCATGCTAAGAAAAGACAGTTAGTCACTGTACATGAGCTCAGGAGTTTGTCTCATGCACAGAAATGTTTTCACTTCAACCCGCAAATCCTTTGCCTCCTGCTCCACATTATCCAAGCAAAACCAAGGTCAATAGCTTAGGCATAGGTTTTAAAAGCACTCACGAAATGTCATCGGTCATATACGGCACTGCTGAGTGTGGAACCGTACGTTTGTGTGAGTGAGCAGACCCGTGAACTCCATTAGTACAGGTTATGGTTTGAAGCCCCCACCAGCCTCTGGATCGCAGGGAACGCCAGCTCGGGCAAATCACCAGGGACTCCAGCTTTGTAATGCCAAAGTCCTCAGATAAACACGCAAGTACATGAGAAGAGTCATCCTTCTTAGCCTTGGCTTATTACTTGAGGTCCTAAAACAAATAAGAGCCTGGCACCTTTTAAATCACTTCAATTCACATTTCAAAGTATAATTTAATCTTTTTTTTCCTCCTCTCCCTCTTTCCCGACATGTGACAATTACTTCATCACGGCATAGTGACGGATTAAAAAGTTGTCAAATTAAATATTTAAGAATTCCGTGGGCGGGCATGAATTTGTTTAAGGTATAACAGAGGCTGAAGTTAAGGCTATACACACATGTCATTCCTCGGAGAACGAATCCATAGATTTTCCTCAGTGCCACCTACTTCTTTCCACGGAACCGTGCCGTTCGGGGCGATGTAGCTCCATGCTGTGTTGGGCTGCAAATATCGCTTTTATACTTTGCCGTCAAAAGGAATATGGTTATGTATGATCACGTAGAATAAAGAAATGAATACATTCGGAGAGAGAGTGAATAATTCGTTAATGGTTTCAATTGTGCTCCCTGAGAGTAAAGCAACCAGCTCCTTTTCATGCCATTTGAATCAAAGCCCACTCAAACAGTAGTTAACAGCATTTATTTTTCAATAACTGCAGAGATCAGGGGAAGGAAAGAGAAACACCCCTGTGGAATACCATGTAATACAAGATATGTTCTTTTGTGTTGTGGAAAAATGGAAGTGACAGGTGACAGTTACGGAACAGCAGTTTTCCTGAGATCAAAATTGTGCGCGCTACAAAGCGAGCATGCCGGATCCGGCAGGGTTAAGTCTTTATAAAGACACAGAAGTTCTCACAGGGAATAATGGTAGTGAATTCATGCATTCATGGAAACAACTCCTGATCACCAGAATAAAATTCCATACATTTTGCATTTGACTCAATTAGGACTATTCGAAAAAGCTCCTTTGCAATATTGCCCGGACACGCGGAATATATATCCCTGAATATAGAAGAGATCCTGACAGCCACGGATTCAAACCTTGGAAGACTTACAGAGCAGAAGGCTGATGGCAGTGAGAAGTCATGAGGCATCACCTCTGAATTATGGTGGATGATGCGGCATGAGTGACAGGAAAGGAGACAGCACAGTGAGCCGTAAGTATGTGTGTGCACACAGGAAGGAAACTGCTGTGCTAGGCTGTACTAAATCTAGGACAGGGTTTAAAATTAGCATCTCTCATGGAGAGCTGCCTGCCATGGTGATTCGCTGTCATTACATGTCCAGTTCAGTTTGGTCTATCTTAAAAAGCAGAGTCATATCTTAAACACAGCTGGCCCTGTCTACACAGCACAGACGGCCCAAATGAACACGAACGCACAAATATTTCTCCAAACAGTCACTTGGCCGAATGTAAATAAGTCTTGGTTATTTGGATGAGTTCGTGACTGGATTCTTCACTTTAACAGTACTATGTTCCAAGACAATATTTCAGAGGTATTTTTCCATTGGATGCTTGAACAGTTCATATACATGCTGTTTGGTAACCCAAATAATAGTGTACATGGTGCAAAACAATTCAATGTAAATTGCTATTCACAAACCAATCATATTTCCGTAATCTGAAAATGATATCCAAGAAAATAATTTAAATTTTTCTTGTTGTTGTTGTTGTTGTTGTTTTTTTGGGGGCCAAACAACCTATTGTTTAGAGAAAAAGGTACGTTACATGCCATTATGGAACAAGGCAGAATGTAAGTAAATGTTAATATTGTTAACACAGAACTAAATTGACAGTTTCAGTAAAAAAAAAAAAAAAAAAAAAAAACTAAAAAAGTAAAAACTAACAACTAAAAATACATTTTCAAAATGTAAACAAAACCCTAAAATGTAAATAAATAAATAAAATATATCTACAAATGTTAGTTTTTGGTGCATATGTTATCAGTATTGATTCCTGAAATAAACAATAAAAACTGCCTTCAATTAAAAATAAAATGCCAGTAAACAATAAACTGTGTTGAGAAATGTAATGACGTTAAACACTTGAAATTAGCACATTAACTTTGGCTGCCCTAAAATACTAAAACGAAAACTAAATAAACAAACTATAAAATTTTGAAAATAAATAAAATTTAAACTAATTTGAAAATGCAAAATGATAATACTAACAACAACAACAACAACAACAACAAACTACTTTAACTAAATTAAATTACATAAAAATAAAACTAAAAGGAAAGCCATTCCTCAGGAAAAGCAAGTTACATTTTGAATATTACAAGACCTTTTTTTTTCTTTGGAATAACAAGCACCAATGAATAGTTCACAATAAGACCAGGAATGTGCATTAAGAGAATACACAGGTTATTGTTGACTTCACGTTGGCTTTAAGGGTCACAGCAGGTTTACATCAATTATAATGACTTCATTCGTAATGTATGACCCTGAACCGCTACAGAAATCCTCCAGGTTAAAATGGACTCTGGAGCCATTTCTTAAACATTCATTCCGTTCCACTGTTTGTCCTGTCACACACACATCTCCTTTATCAATCTCCTTCTTTTCTCATCTCTCCCTCCCTATCTTTCCGTCTTAGTCTTACACATTCCCGCTCTCGTTCCGTGGCCCCGGGCTGCATAATTAATGCATGCACTGACAGCAGTGTCACGCACTGACTGAGGAGTCCTTCGCTCCCCCACCACACGACTGTCGTTTCACCCAGGAAGAGAAACTCAGGAGACGAGCGCACAGCCCGGCATGGAGGACCAACCCGCTTCTAAACCCACCACCCTCCTCCCATCCTCTGTTGTTTGATCATCGTGATTGAGCGGGAAACAGGAGCGGAGCAAAACAGCGGCTTATGTTCGCGAGGTCCCGAATATATTATGCATTCGAGTTCTTGGGATATATCTTTGACTGATCCTCAAAAATTTCTCAAGGCTCAGACGTGTTTTATCCCCATTCTTCCTGCCTCAGACTCGCTCGCTATTAGGCATGAGTGGGCCGTGGTTGTGCGCGTGTGACACGGAGCTGAAATTATGAATTGCTCCTATCAAGAGGGAGCTGTTGCAAGTTGATGAAAGGAGCGCCGGTGATTGCCCGGTGACAGGAATGCTGTTTGGAGACGCAAATGGAATTCTATCTCAAGGAGCGATCCCTCTGGAATAGTCTTCAACGTAAAGAGGATGCGCCCCATTCCTGGCGCAGCAAATTCGTACATTTCAATAAAAAGCAGTTTCACACCGTAGACTCTGTGATTAAATGCCGATGCCTGCCATTTTGTGGGAATACACAGAATTCCCTTGCCGATTTCCCTGACCGTTTTACCTGTCAAAAACAATTGGCGGAGGACAGTGTGAAATAATACATACTGCCTACTGACTGAAACCCAGCTCTCAATGTACAGTATATCTCTTCCAAGCGCTCCCTCCATCTCAATCTCAATAGTTTTTTCCTTTCTTTTATCTCTACTTCCCTCCGAGGCCTTATGCGTTGGGGTTCGAGCAAAGACACAGATTAAGTGACTTGATCCTGCAAACATTTGAGGAATTCGGGCCCACAAAGGGGTCAGCGCAGGGGCGAAAGGATAGCCTTACACACACGTATGCACACAACCACACACACTCAGACTGCTCCATTAGCCCGTCAGTAGCGCTGTCACTGGTGCAGCCCTGCAGTTTTCTCAGGGAGAAATAGCCTCAACAAGTTGCACTTATGTTTTCTTGTAGCGCAGCTCTGACTCACTGCAATGGACAATTCGAGACCAAGAAAAATATAAAGAGCAGAGAGAGAGAGAAAGTGAAAAGATGGGGGAAAAAAACAGGAGAATGTGTCCAGTGTGAAAGTATATGAATGCAAATACTCTGAATGAAACTTTGCCATTAAAACAATTGGACTCTAATTAAAAGAAAAACACACAGAGCTACATAAGTCCACTTTGAAATGTCCCTTAATGGTATTACATACTTTCCGCATGAATCTCCTCTTCTGTGTGCTTTGGATGTTTAATTGTGAGAGGGCTGGATGGGGGAAAGAGGATGGGGACTAGACTCAGGACATCGGCCACTTTTCACAAATTGCGTCCTTATTTGATTATGTTTACATCTTGAGGTCCCTGTCCAGCTATAATGCTGTGTCTTCCAATAAAATTTGCTTGTATGGAAATTCTACATTAAGAAAACACAAATGCAGAGTACAGTCTCCTGTGCTTTCCCTCAATTGGATTTTCTTCGTCTTGCTGGGACCTGACACTGTCAAATGAAAATGTGAAATTAATTCTTTAGGGTTTTTTTTTTTTTTTTTTTTGTTTGCGGGGGGTGGGGGGGTGTAAGCATTGTCATTAGGAAACTGGCTTTTGTTAAAGGCATTTCATAAAAGACTAACAGGATGGAAATCTATAAATTGATTAAAAATTAAAACAATATTGCCAAGGAAGCATATTTTCATTAGCATTATTTTCAGAGAGGAATGCACCACTTATTAATGTGACTAGTAATGATTAAGAGTGCAAGTAATATGTCAGAGTGGTTTTCTGATTTCTCCACATTTGCTGATGTGTAGCTAATAACTGCCTTGTTAGCATTGCACCTATGCTGTTCTGTCTTGCTTCCTGTATCAACTGAATCAGTGAGCTGGACTACACGAGTATTTGCTTCCATTGCACTTTTCCCAGACACTTTAACAGGACGTCTACGCTGATGCTGAAGTTTAGCCTGCCCAGAGATTTGAAGGCGTGGCAGTCGGCAGTTAGCCTTTAGCATCGCGGTGACACGAGTTCCGTTAGCAGCTAACACTGCCTCATTTATTTCACTTATCCGGAAGATTCTGTACACCAACGAGAGAACCTGCTGACCTTGTCACTTCACACCACCAGGCTCTCTCACTCCTTTTTCTCTCTCTGTCTGGAGCTAAAGTACTCGCTGGTGCTTGGGTTATGTACGATTATCCGAGGAAGCAATGGAGGAAAATTTACACATGTAGAGAACACATGTAGATGGTGCTAGAACAGTTGGAGCACAAATAGTGTGCAAATGCTTCAACTCCTATTATAATGGATGGCTAAAAGGGTTAACACATATTAGCTTTAACTATGTGACTTATGTGGAACTGAACAATTTTTTTTTTACTCTAAATTGACAGAGAAGAAAAAGGCAGGCGCGCCATCATTAGAGTGTGTGCACATCCACATCAGTGGCACTCTGGCATGCTTTCTGCTGTGCGTCCTGATAAAAGAGGGGGAAGAGGTAAAGGAGGTGTGAAAGGAGCATCTTTGAGCTCCGCAATAAATTCTCATTATTTGAAGTGGAGTATTTGAGAGCTAAGAGTGGGGTGGTGTGTGTTCTCTTAATCTTGTCGTCGATGGCAGGCTATGTGAGGCAGGGTGGGTTAATGTAATATCACAGTTGGGCGCCTCACCATGCCACTTAAACCCCCTATTAGTAAAACACTCCCTTTCTCCTTCCATGTTATAAAAATGAACCCACGCTGCCACTTCAATGACGCACAGGAGAGAAGACTGTCAAAAACTGGTAGTGAATACCAAAAAAAACGAGTCTAGGCTCTCAGTTATAATTATTCCCATCAAACCAAAAACCTAAAATGGAACAACAGGAGTTAGCATTAAATTTCATGTAGAGTACGTGAAGTTATGAAAATATTTTAAGGTGTATAAGACAGGTAAGGGTAAAGCTAAAATTACCAAAAAAATAAAGAAATAAAAAACATGCCCAGTATCGAGCCCTGTGGATCACCTAAAAAATTAATATGTAAATTGACTGCAGGGCACGTCAAAAAACCCAAAGAAAAACACAGATGAAGGTCATATTGTGTTGGAAATGGGCAGAGATGAAACCCAAGGCTGATCCGGAGGCCCTGGCACACGAATTAGTGATGTGCATAACAGCGTAATTGGAAGTAACAGTAGAAGAAAGGAGCGGAAATTCACACAGGCAGGCATGAAAAGACGCAAATGAGCTCTGGACTAAACGGGAAAAATAGACCAGCGTCTCATCGGACTCCCGTCTCAATTAAGAGCTAACACAATCCAAACATCTCCCCATGTCCACTTGCTCCAATGAAAGCACAAATCTGCCTTTGGCCTATTTTAAGCTCTCTGAATGGTTAGTGTATTTTCCTTGTACTTTGCCGCAGACGGCTCATCAGGAGTCTCACCGGCATATTGGATGAGTTAGTGTGTCCCGCCTGGAATTCTACCCACCAGGTATTCCTGGCAGCCTGGCACGAGTACTTTATGGCCCAGGTGCTCGGAAATGCCATAAATTTGGGTTTTATTAAAAGAGAATTAAGAAGATGACTCAAATGGCTGTCTTAATCTCTGTGGACCTCAGATCTCAGAAAGGCAATGGGTCAATGACTATATTTGCAAGCTACAAGAAACGAGGGACTGCCGAAAAGAAGGCACGAAAAGAATGAAAGAAAAGATGGATAAAGAGTATTGCTTTATACTGCTAGCAGCTCTGTTCTTCTGCAAGGCGGCTCTATGCCCGCTGAGCATCTGTGTCACTGCACGCCACACCGAGGCTGCCAATCTCACATGGGCACACACCGGCACTCACCGTGCCACCCGAGCCACCCTCTGCTGCTCCAGCAGCACCACCATGCCACGTTCGCCTGTGCGTCCTCCCTTCTCCTCCTCCCTGACGCGCAGGGCCTCTCCAGCTGCAGCTTAATTTCCTGTGACTTGCCTAATTACTGTAATTAAGGATTAATTGCCATTAATTATTCACACATAAGCTCATCGCAAATCATGGGGTAAATGTCTTCTGAAAGCTGCCATACTAGCCATGGATAAACACACTGGGATGCTTCAGGCAGCTGAATCTATCACTCCACCCTGCAGCAAAGAGCCCTCCTGGCCCGCCAGTCTTACCAAAACAGCCATAACTCTCCACGAGAGAAACGTCAAGTCCGACCCACAAGAGGAGAGGTTCTGTCACACCTAGCATGTTCTGCTATCAGTGCTTACACTACTGTAAAGATGGATAGAGCCAGGACCGAAGAGCCAGGCCAAGAGTGCTGGAACGGGCTGCCGTAAATTATGCAAGTTTAACATTTGAGGAGAAAAAAAGGGAGTAGAAAACCTCTCAGAGAGAGAATTTGAGCAGCTGAACTTTGAAGAGCTTATCGGCTAGTTTAAACAAACAGCTAATGTAAGGCGGTGTCGACAGGGCATATGTAAAAACCGGACTGGATTTATGCCATTCCATGACACACAAGGTTACCGTGAAAGGGGATTTTCCTCAGACTGAAGCACACAGGCATCTTGAATCCCCATACACTCTTTTAATGGAAACTTCAAATACTTACAAACTCCAGCTAAAACTAGTTCAAGGTGGTACCTGGTTGTATATCATTTCTGGATTGAAAATGGCCATTAGGTGGTCCAAGATTAGATATGGTTGACCAGATAAAAATATTAGCTGACAGGTCCCAGGTAGAACATCTTGGTGAACCTTGTTATAACTGGTATCGCTTGGTATTCAAATACACAGGTTAATCTCAAATACCACTTCAACAAGTAAACAAGAAATGCCTTTTGCAACACATTTTACTGTCATAACTTGATGTATTAAGAAAAACAAATAGGTTTAAAGGAATATATAAGTGGCCAGAGTTTCTAATCTGTCTTTGCATCAGCAGCACCTATGATGCCTTCAAATGCTGCCTCAGTAGGTTTTGTAGCAGAGGACTGGTATATTTGAAAAAGGCTCTGAGCTTCACACTTCGATCTTTACGGTCTCTTCTAGTCATGAGCTTATGAACTATCTCAGAAATTGCCCCAGCGTTTCTGAGGCAATAGTTTTAAAAGCTCATGCTTCATAAAATCATAATAATGGCCATCATGTAAATCTGCTGAATATGAAATGTCTGCCGAGAGGCGGCATGCAAACAGTATTTAAAAAGCCGACACTTTTACAAGGCCTTAAATCAGCCTAGCTTCAGTCTGGTCCTCAACACTAGAAGCTCGGGAGGAGAGAGGGAGAGCGAGACGAAGAGAGTCTGATGCCTCGCAGCTGGTCTGTGAAACTTCACAGTTGTCTGACAAACTCAGTCATAATACACCAGGCTGACAATTACTCGCCAACTCTTGAAACGGGGTCTCTAAAGTGTCTGATGCTTCAGCACTAATAGGGGACCGGAGAAGTGCCGTCCTAGGTCTTTAAACATAAACACTTGCGGAATAAAAGAGAGGCAGAGAAAGAGAGAGAATAAGAGTGAGTTGGGGGAAAAGAAAGAGTGGGAAAGAGCGAATGAGAGAGGCACTAATTGTTCTACTAGAGCCTTCTGCTCCAGATTAATGCAGGAAAACATTTTCATTTGGGTACATAAGTTTGTTTGTCTGATTTAAACATTTATGCTAATGGCCCTTCTGCCAGCTCTTTAATGCTTTACACACTGCTGTAAACAGCCCCTGAGCTTATCCATCACACTTGCGCTCCCTCTCGCTCTCCCTCTCTCTTTCCTTCTCTCACTCTTCGTGTCTGTATATCTATGGAATCCAAGACAATACGAGAAAGAAGACAAGTGCAACTACATAATGTCTCTCTCTGTCTCTTATAAACACACACATATATTTACTTAGCTATCTAAATGAGGAGATTTTATCGACTTCTGTATATATACTTTTGAAGAAAATTACACTTTTAATCAGCAAGGATGGATTAAATTGATTAAAAGTGACAGTAAAGACATTTATAACATTAGAAAATATTTATATTTTAAATAAATGCTGTTTTGAATGTTCTATTCATCAAAGAATCCTGAAAAATATATCATGGTTTCCACAAAACATTAAGCACCTCAACTATTTTCAACATGGATGATAATAAGAAATGAATCTTAAACACCAACCAGCATATCACAATGATTTCTGCAAGATCATATGAAGCTAAAGACTGGAGTAATGGCTGATAAAAAAATTCATCTTTCCCAACACAGGACAAATTTTAATCTAAATACATTAAAATAGAAAGCAGTTAGGCTACTTTAAATTACAATAATATTTAGTTTAGTTTAGTTTAGTTTTAGTTTAGTTTTATTTAAAGTTTGACATGACAGGATATTGCAGCACAAAACCCTGAAATGTGTCAGACATACACATACTCCAAGACAATCATTACTTAGTATTTCACAATATTACCGCTTAGTCTGTATTTTTGATGAATGCAGTCTTGGCGAATATAAGGCAACAAACAAAATCTCACCGACCCCAAAAGTTTGAGCGGTAGTGTATACAGAATACATTAAATACTCTTTTATGTAAAATCAAAACTTTAGTGCACAAACCTTTGACATTGAGACTTCTGAAACAGCAGTGAAACTTTGGTCTATGTTTGGCCTGTGCAGCCCCTCTGTGCTCATCTTCCATCTGTTGTCCTCATCTTAGCGTTTACAGACAGCATTAAGTGACACAGACCCCATGGCGCATTCAAATCTTGCAGTCTTCTGGGTTTAGTCCCTACACACAGTCTTCACCTGACACCTTTCAGAGTGAGCATTCATCAGTATCACTGTCACTTAATTGATACTTACTAATTTCTCCTCTTTCTCTCTCTGGCTCTCTGTGTCAGCTGCCAGGGGCCTCAGCGGTGCCCTCATTTGTGGACTTCCAACCGACTCCACAGGGGTAATTACACTTTATGTGTTAATTGGTGTAAATACAAAGACGGGAGCTACACCTGCACATTTCACATCACAACCGGAAACTGTGAGCAGATCGAACAGAGTGTATGGATGTGTCTTTCTGTGTACGAACGTGTCAGTGTTTCACCAATTGGCCTGTCATGTAGGAACGCTGTGGGATGTTTAGTCTGACTTTCAGACACATTTAAACAAAAAAAAAAAAAAAAGGAAAAAAAGAGGATAAATTATACATTTTAAAAAAATATTTATTTTAGATTATTTCATTACAAATATCAAAAATAAAAAAAATATTTAAAATAAAAAGTGTTTAATCAAATTATAAATTATTTTATACACAGGCTGTTTTTGCTACTGTATCTTTAAAACATCTTGTATGCAAATGACCTTGTTAAGACTGTTCACATTGAGGTGTTTATATGTAAATGCAGAGAGTCACACAGTGTGTTACAGTGATATGCTCACAGTTGTGATGTCAGAACCACAAAAACAAGCTGTTTTTGCAGATTTAAGTTCCCATAAACAGTCTACATAGAATACATTAAATATATATTTTATTAGATGCAAAGAATTTTCTATTTTCTATGTTATACAGTATCTGTTTTTAAGTTGTATAACATTCAAACCCAGAATCCTACTTTTTTTTTCACCAATGTGGAGCCCTTTGGAAAGTGTCTGTTGTCAGCAGATGTCATTCCACTGGAGACAAAGGAAATGAGAAGGGCTTTGGATATCATCAGCATAGAAATGAGCCCCTCTCCCTCTCTTTCTCACTCGGCTTGTACCACAGTCCTAGCCCGGACCCCAGCCCGCGGCTCCAGCCACTGTGCTACCTTTTCAACTTGCAAATGACAGTGTCACCAAACGCTATCCTTCCATCAATCAAGTCAGGGGGGTCATGAATATACAAAAGGCGAACGTGGAGGCTCGGCCACCTCCCGCAGCTTCGCTTGGCCCAATTATAAAGCTCTCTCTCTCTCTCTCTCTCTCTCTCTCTCTCTCGCTCTCTCGCTCTCGCTGCCTTGCTTTCCTCGTGCATTGTTTGTTTTTATTTTAAAGGGTATGGTCACGTTCAGCCGTAGGCTAAAACAAGGTAGGTCAGGCATGGTGGCCCTTGTCAGAAGAGACTGCAAATGCAGGTACAGGCTGGATAGCCAAAGTCATCTCTCTTTTTCGTCACTATTTCTGAGGCTTGGCCACAGGAGTGGTACGATAAGGAAAAGTGCACACACATTAGCAGTCGGGCCGCTAAGAATAGAATACAGAGTTCAATTGTACACACGCGCAAACAATTTAGCATGCGCTCCCTTGGTACACCCTCCTCAACACAGGAACAACCCTACAGCCACCCCTCTTTTCGCTCGCTCTCCCTCGTTCTCTCTCCCCCTGGTCCAGCTGTCAGCTCCTAGGGTGTGCATTAGCATTCTAAGTGATCCACGGCTGCCTTCTGATGAATGTGTGTGTGTGGGTAACTAATGACCTCCTTGCTGCAAGTGGAACTGATAGTCAATGGCTGCCACTGATCAATAGCACGGAGCTGGGCCTGGCCACCGAGAAATCATTTCCAAGGCCAAAGACATCTCTTACACGCAGAGACAGCGTGGCTATCATCAAAGGCACGGAGAGAGAGAGGAAGAGGTATGTGGAGTGAGAAGGAATGGTCAGTTTCTAAGGAGAGAGAGAGAGAGAGAGAGAGAGAGAGCAGGAGAAATATTTTGACGTAGGATCCTAATGTACTAATTTGTCACTTCATTCGCTGCAGTGGTTCGCAACTGATTTTTATGCTGCGACCTAGTGCTCAGAATTGTTTATTGTAGAAAAGTAAACAAAAAATGCCATTGGTCGAACACTACTATTACGTTCCTTGGGGATGAGTGCATGTCATGCAACCTGCAGTTTTAGCCACAAGATATTAGGTTTAGGGCCAGATTTACTAAACAGGGCAAATTATCGTTAGAGCGCAATTCCATAAAAGTGCCGATGGGAGGGGAAAATTCTGTGGGTGATTTACTAACAATGCGCACATTAAAGAACACAGACGCCACAAGATCATTTCCATAATGACCAGCGCAATCTACCAAGAGCAGTAAAAATTACCGCCTGCTTTAAGACATTTTTGGGGGCGTTAAATAATGGCGCAAATACCAGCACAATACTTTGACGAGCACAAGTGTAAATTGCATTGCGTGATTCATTTTAATACTCTCCTCCCAAAATTTTGCATCTGAAAGGGAAACTCCTACAATTGCATATTCAATAAGGTCAGGCACAAAATAACTGTCCAACCCTTTTCAGTGATAATTCTTCACTGCGCGTTTTTAGTAAATCCTGACAGTACTGTTTTAACGCAAAGAGATGGTTTAGCTGTTAGTAAATCTGGCCCATAATTGGACATATAGCCTTTAACATCAACATTTTTTTTTTTTGTAAACCTATTTATTTTAATATTCATAAGATAAATGATACTGTTGTTTGAATTTAGCATAGGATCATAACTGTAAATGTACACGTAATTTCATCCTTACAGTAAACATGATATTATTTATATATACTTAGATCAAATAAGAGAAGTGGTAATGTTTTACTAAAGTTTCCGGGCAAATCATCTTTTTATCTTTTAAAAGACAGCATTGTTCTACTAAAACAACACTAGTGAGAGCTGGTTTAAGTATAACTATAGAAAAGTGATTTTATTCCACTTTGTAAATACAGTTTCGAACTACTTTGCACCAGGACATATATGTGGATGAAAACAAAGTGTAATATCCCTTTATATGAAATGCAAAGGAAAAGGACAGTTTGATAGGATGGGATGGGAAGGGACAGGAAGGGATAGTTAAAAAAAGGTTTCAAAAGGGGGGTTTTAAAGTAATTATCAACAAATTAGAAAGTTTGACGAAAAGAAAAGAATAGAAAAGAAAAGAAAAGAAAAGAAAAGAAAAGAAAAATTCCTGGAGTGAGAGATGTGAGAGGTCATGTTTCGAGGTCTGCCCTTGAGCTGTTTAGGAAGTGTTAATGTGACGGCAGAAACCACTGCAGCCACACACTCACACACACGTGGGCCGACAGAGAGAAAGGAGAACCAGCGTGGGGTTAACGTCTGGCTCCAGCTCAGGGAAAATAAATTGCTTTAAATATGGAAGTGGACGTCGGAATGGTCCCTGTTAGAGTGGAGTGGGTTTGGGTAAACCAACAGTCTGTCGGCCGTAATTTATAGACAGCTATGATAAATACTATTTGTCCATGACAGTCACATGAAATAATAAACCTTGGCTCTGCTATAAACATTACCAAATCCTGACACTATTGATTTATAACGGCTAACACTGACATCAAACCAAACAAGTGACAGAAACAATGCCCAGGCTTTAGGCGCAGTTTGTCAACTATTAATACTGTCAGAGGGGGCTTTCGCTTTAGCTGGGAAAGCCTGTCGCCCAGTTGTCAGTCGACCATGCTGAGGAGGACGCGGAAGAGAGAGAGAGAGAGAGAGCGAGAGAGAGAGAGAGTGGAATGTGCTGGAATTGCCAACAGGGTTCCTAGCGGCACGGCTGCGTTAGCCCTAATTACCCCCCCACACACCCGACCCCTCCCTCCCCCTAAACGGCTCCTGCTCTGCCAGCCCCAACTTAAAATTGCATGTTAATTATGTAAATTATTAATTGGGCTGAGACTGCTGTTTATGGGATTTTGGACTTAATAACTGGATCAGCTCGCACCCCGAGCCTGACCTACGACAAGCCATGGCCAGCCAGTGAAAGTGACATTTTCCGAAACATTAGCTCCTCTACGCGCACACACACACACACACACACACACACACACACCTCTTCAGAAGGCTCATGGCGTGTAGGGAGAAGAGAGGATATTGTGCAGGTGGTGCTGCGTAAAACCCTATTTGGCCAACTTTATGTTTCACAAATGTATTTTTTGGATTTTAAATCCAGTCCAAATTGAACATGTCTGGATTTTCCTACACAACTTCAGTAAAAATGATAAAGCAAAAACCCTATTTGGACTGTAATAGTTTTACATGGGGAGAGGATTTCATTGCAGTGAGAATTGGAAATGTTTGTGTTTCTCTCTCCAATCACTTGCCATAAAAATGATAGAAAATTAAGAGCTAAATTGCATGTTTTAAATGTAAACATGTATAATATATATTATATACAGTTATATATTGTATATATTATATATACAGTTATAAATATTATGATTTATAACTTATACAAACTATATGATCATCAAACTCATCACAGTGTTGAACACTGTAATGTGAATGAGTACGTGAGTAGGAAATTTTCAGGTTTGAAGGTTGACATGAACTAAATGCCATCTGAAACCATACAATTTCTAGTCTTTTCAATAAGAATCTGGACAATTTAAAACGCTGCATAAGTGCGAAACATTTCTCCAACATTTTGCATCGGGTTCAAGTTTTTTCGTATTTTATATAGATTTTTTTCTTTTATAATACATTGATTTTTCTTTATTTTTCTAAATTTGCCACACTGACCAACAGAAACCTGCTTGTTTTGAAAATTTATTTGGTGTGAGCAATGCTTCATGCATCTCTATTGACAATGGACCATTTTTGCTGGTGTAATTTGCAACTTAAGGAATAATTCGTGTCTGAACAGTTCTAAATCTCTGTCTTTATTTATTTAGTTATACAACTTTTAACAGTTTTTCAATTATACTGTATACTGTTATACAATTATACTGTAATTAAAGCTAAATTTTAAGTTGTGTTTCCTACTGATTTCACTTGAATTAATAAAAAAAAAAAAAACTTGACATAAAAACACATTTAAATAAGGAGAGTCCGATCATGGACAACAAATCCCATTCGAATAACGCCTAAGGCTGTTTTCTCTTGTTTTTTGTTTGATTTCAGTTGAGAAAGGGTTAGTTAGATGGTACGATAGAGATAGAGTGGAAAAGTGAGAGTGAAAGAGAGAGGGAGATACTAGTGTCTCATTTCATGGCTGTCCAGGACTGTCCGAGGATCTGAATATACACACCTGTGACAGGCGGAGCTCGAACCCTGTCGACACCTGCCATGAGAAACCAGCTGAACCCAGCGCACACTCCATGAACCCTAGACGTTCGCACACACACACACTCACTCAAACTCACCTCAAGCACACGCTGACTGAACATCCCAACCCATTTGGCAGTGCCTTCATACGTAGTGTCCGATAATTCAGTGACTGAACAACCCTGTAACTGATACCATCAGATAACTCTAGGCTGGAGCTCCATTTCAGCAAACCAACCCACAACAAACAAATCATTACAGATCACCATGACCACATGGGCCTTGTAAGAGAAGCCACATTTTAGAGGAGAACTTTTAAAAGTACTTTTTTTTCTTCTTTTAAAAGCAGTCTGTGTTGTTCCTTTCCAAAATCTTACCGTGAAAACACTTTAGGGAAAAAGAAACCTTCACCATCATAAACCATTACTGTTAACACTCCAATAAAAAAGTGAACATGAAAAAAAAAAAAAGGTTGGAGTAAGGGAAATTCCAGAAGCGTTCATCACTGACACATACGCACAGTGTATGAGTCATATATCAAGGTCCGTCCGCACTAGCCGAGCTTAACTCAGCCGCTGCCAACATCTCGTCTGCGGCTCACCGGGCCCCTGAGACTCGAAGCAGGGCTTCCTGCACGGGGACTGGGACTTGATTCAGTGCACAGACAGACATGCATGAGCGAGAAAGTACTACACAACACCCTCGGGCTCCACAAAAGAATCTCTGCAGCCAAAAAGTCCCACATTAGGGGACTGTATAAATATTTTCTTTCCTTTTTCTTGCTTTCGCTGTCTGTACGAAAATGCCTTGAGGTGTTTTTCCCTGCAGAGAACCTGGATATTTTTGTAGGTTATATGACCACAATGGATTAGATAAACAAATAAACTTAATTATACATACAGGCAATTTATATGAAAAGTCAGTGTAAATATGACTTTTTTTTTTTTTAACTCATTACATAATTGGGTGTTCCTTGGGTACTAATGTCCCAGGGGCTGAGTTTTATTAAAACTAACAGATATAAACATTTTTCTTTTTGTTATGTAAATGTCCTCCCTGGAAATTTTTGGTCATGTCTTCATCATTTATTTTTGGACTTTTCAGATTACTTTTATGTAGCAATTTGGTTTCACAGACTTTCAATATTAAATATGAAAAGTTCATGGTTTTATGACAGGCTTATTAAATATTTAAAACTACTCTGATCTAAACAAATAATTAAATACATAATTTCAGTATTAATTGTGTTTTTTTTTTAATTAATTTTCAAATATTACAACTATCATTTCCACCACAGACAAACAATTTGGCCTTAATAAAGCTTAGTTAGTTAGCTTAAGATGTGAGAAGAATTAAGCTAAATTTCACTTGTAAGTGAGATATGTAAATTAACTTAATTAACTAATTACAGAATCTTTTTCTCAAGACACAATAATGTCAAATTATGCAAAATGTAATCAAGTATTGTATAATTAGGAATTTACTATGCATAAAATGCTGCAGACAAAGGAGTCGTCCATTCACATAATTTGGTGGAAATGACACCGTTGTGGAAATGTTCACGAAGTTTCATAAACAATCACAAATAATTACACAATTATACTGTGATGCATGTATATACACTATTAATGGACATATTAAATACACCAAAGTGTGAAAAAGTGTGTTTTCAGAGTCCACAGAGCAAAAAGTACTTTTAGTTGCAGAAACACCCAGCTGTGTATTTACTTCACAAACAAGTATGTTATTGAACGTGCAATCCGTTTTGTTGTCATAACTCACCAGTTAGCAGCTACTAAAGGTTTTTCTTTCAACATGACAATGCTAATATGCAATCCGAGCTCTTTTCTGAAAGCTGTGGTCATTTGCGCAAATGGTTTCTTCTTTCAGGAACAGTAGCAGAAAGAGAAAACGAGCAGCATGCTAAAAGGAGCTGGGAAGTGCACATCAGTATGTAAAGGATCTCCTCGCAGCTGAAATGGTAAGACAGCGTGAGGTTGAGTTGTGCAATGGCCCTTGACCATCATAAAAGGCAGCTGAAATTACATCCCTTGATTTATATACTAAGAAGGCAAACTTCGAATAATTATAAATACACACATTCAAAACCAGTACGAGCTGCTTTTTCTGTCAAACACATAATATAGCCAGAGAATCTCTGAAATACAGCTCAGGTTGACCTCTAAAAGAACCAAACAAAAACATACACACACCGTCACAATGCTTGTGTGGTTTATTTTAAATTCAGCTCAATTGTTCGCAGGGCACATTTAAATTATAGTTTGATTAGAGCTGAGGAGAAGGTACTGTAAATTCTGCTCTCCTTGAATGTTTGCTGCAATTCCTCTAAAATGGGAAATATTGATCAGCGTGATTTCCCTGGGCACCCAAAGAGTGGAGAGAGAAAGAGAGAGATAACTTAAGACACCCAACAAAACAAAACAAAGCAACAAAGCCTCAAGACATGGAAGGGCCATAAAAATGTGATGTTAAAAGCTTAAAAGTCATTGTTGAAATCAATAAATAAGATAATTGAAAAGATCACTGCATGCAAGGACACAACACACACAATCATAATATCTCGGATCACTCGATTTTAACTACTATTAAAGTACGTCTCAACAGGAAAACATCTAGTATCAAGCTCACTGACCAAATACAAAATCTCCCAACAAGCTATTAAGAGTCTCACTGTCCTGCGTTCAAACCCCTCTCAGCAAGCGGATAAGAAAACAGGTCTGGCAAGTCTACAAAAGAGCATATCATGTGCAGACACATCAGCCTCAATGTGCATTTGATCAAAGAGGCTGATTCTCGTGGTGCCAATCAATACACTCAATCAGCTGTGCCGTGTATGCTAGTCTTGGCTGGACTTGAATAGAGACACATTTTTTTGTTGTTTTTTTTCCTCTCTCTCAGACAGATGAGCTTGCATGAAAGGCATCAGCCTGACAAGTGCAGGTAAAGGATGGCCAGACAATTGCCTGGGAATCAGGCAGTTGTTGATTTTACATTATTAATTAGAGACGCGCGAGGCCATCGGGGCCCCCGGTGTCATGGGAACGGGTCATTATCATAGCGCGACACCGAGCCTACCACGCACATTGATTGACGTGCCGAAGGCTGAATTGATTGTTAGGAGGCACAATCGATGTGTAGCAACCAATAGGCTGCTTTCTTAAAGTTTAAAGCTTTAACCCTTTGTTAAAGGTGCAGTCACATTAGTGGAATTTCGATGAAATTTCGGGGGCAAATAAAGGTCCATTGTCTCTTGTCAATAGTGTAGCGACGCATGAAGCTCAGTTCACAGAGAAGTCACTTTCAAACCAGCAGCTTTTTGTTGGTCACAAAGAAAGTCCTGATCACAAGGATTCCTATAGAAATGACTGGATTGGGTCCATGAAAATTCATCGAAATTTGACCAATGTGACTGCAACTTAACTAAAACAGAACCTCTCGATAGCTGTACTGATAGCTGTACTAATACACTGAAATACAACAAAAACAATGTTCAATGAAAAGGTCAATGAAAACCTTTTGGAAAAGTAATTTATAGTTGTTTAAAGCACCAGGACTAAATATAAACAGTATGTGAAGAGTTTATTTGCAAAAACAGATAAGTTTTTTAAAATGTTCAAAAATCATGTTTTTTATGATGTTATCGTATTTTTATTGTTTTATTGTGTTAGCTGTATTTTTTAGTTATTTTTTAACCTAATCAAAATAACCCAACTGCTGTTTGATTGAGATTAATTAGAATGCACAATGATAACACATGATTTTTGAAAATTGTTAAAAACGGAGTTATCTGTTTTTGCGAATGTGAGTGTCCCGCCATGAGCATTGTGTTTTTACACTAGTGTATTGAGTTGAAAACAATCCAACATTGAAAAACATGACCAATGCAATTCGTTCTGTTCAGTTTCATCTAACTGTTTTTGAACACAAGAATGTTTATCTTATGTAAAAAATCAGGTCAGCTGAACCCGAAACCAGACTACTTATTCAGCGCTTCCTTAAGATTATTTTGTTGACTGGTGATTTAGGCAACTCAGCACATCCCCACAATCACCACAACCAGTTAGACATAATTATATTTCCAGTACAAACCACACTGACCATCCGAGGTAAAATAAATGTCACAAACATGTGGCATTTCTACTTTGACAGACTTGTTACAAAACAGAACGGCCAGGGCACTGAGCAGCTGGCATCAGCCAAACACTTCTACTGAGACCAGTGCCAGTTTCCAATCGCCCTAAGCGCCAACCCCGCGCCAAGCCTGTAAACAGCCTTTATCAGCAGTAATGGTGGCATAATCCCAGCTAAAGAGGAAGCGGCATATGGCCCGGGCTTTACAAATGCAATCCCAACAAAGTAACAGGACTCACAGAGGAGGGGTTAACAGTAATGACCACTTAAACAAAACTGTGTCAATACTTTAACAATTTTTTTTTTGTCGTTCCAAACCTGTATCACAATTTTTCTTCCATAAAACAGGATTTAAGAATGTTCACACAACATTTTTCTATTTCAAATTAATAGTGGCCAAGCTACAAAAAGGTAAAATAAATAAATATCCCAAAAGTAGTACTATTAATACTCTATATTTCAGGTTCTCTAATGCCAAATAATAGCTTATTGTGAGGAACAGACTGTTGACAATCATGGTCACCATTCCATTGCATAGAAAGTGCAGCTTGGACATTCTGCTAAACTTCTCCTTTTGTTCTTTACAGAAGAAAGCAAATCATATAGGTTTGGAAAGACATGAGTCTAAGTAATCATTTTATTTTATTTATTTATTTATTTATTTTTGTATGAACTCTTCCTTTAACCTTCCTTTCAGAATATGTAATAGTTTTATAAAGCTAAATCATATGAAAATTTGACAGTATAAACATCACATGCTGACTAAAACTAGAGCTTTAGCGTTTCTCAATATCAACAGCCTAACCAAATCCAGCACAACATAAGATTCAATCACTTTCTACTGCCTCTGCACATTTGATTAAGATGTATCTTCAATAAGTCAGACTGACAGTAGTCTGCTCTGACGTGCGAAGCGTTGCGCTGCTGAATCTATATCTGTATTGTCAGCTTTCTCTGGATCCCTCCTTCATTAAACCCATCCAGCTTTCCTTTTTGATCACCAGTCCAGGAAGATGGATCTTCAGCCGTGGGACGGTGGGCACTTGCCAAGTCCTTTTCTAAACACCCCACCCCCCGCGCACGTACCTTTCCCCATTGATTTTTTTTTCTCTGCGACTGCCACCATTCATTGTTTGTGACATTCTACTGTCGACTCTTTAACACCCGTCAACCAAATCAATTTCATATTTTTTGTCAACGTCTGGCTAGAGGATGGTTTGTATATGAAAGGACTGACGTCTGATTTAGGATGTTGCTTTTCAGCAACAGTTTTAGCTGTGAGTTTTACGAGACTTGTAAAGTCAGTCAAACGTGTTGGTTTGAGAATACATAATGGAGTGGAAAATGTTTAAAACCGTTTTGACTTCAAGTCACCAGCATCTGTCCTCGGTTACAGTAAGGATATTACAGTAGAACAACAGCAATAACAATGACCGTCCAAACTGACCTTGACGTTTCCTGAGAAATTTCTTCAGCTAATATCTGATAAGGACATTAAGAGAGATGGGTAATGAGATGAATATTCTTCATTCTGCACACTCTGCCTCTGAGAGGGGGATATACAGGTCGCTCCGGGTACGTGCTGGTCACTCTTAGTTGTCAGGACTGATTTATTGCCTCCTAGCTGTTCAATTTCGCATTTCGTCCTCGTCATATCCCTGCCTTGTGATCATTCGCCGCTGACCCTTGTAGGGCAGCCCGGGAATATTGATAAAACAATTATCTGCTCGCCGTTCATTTGATTTTCCATTTCAATTACGGATTGGAGAAGGCAAAAAGAAAAAGATTGTGCCATTGATTTTTTTCTCCTTTCTTCCCTTTGCCCTCTCTCTCTCTCTTTCTTTCTGATGGTGTTTTTCCAGTGACATGACATGAATGCTGGGGCTGTGCTCTTAATGTATGTAGTTTTCACATTCGTAGTAACATGCTACCTTGCTATATATAAAGCCAAAACACTGAGTGAATGAGAGAGACACACAACAACACACAGACAGAAAGGGAGACAGGGAGGAGAGTAATTCCCTTCATATCATCCACAGCAGAGCTGCTCTAAGCACTCGTTCACCTCTCTCAATCACACGTCTCACATGAATGCAGACACGGTGTTACACAAAAGAGAGGGCAGCTTTAATCTCCTCATCTCTCAACCAATGTCTGCTGTGGGGAGATAAAGAGGAGGAGTGGCTATCCCTAAAGACAAGGGAAGATGTCTGCTATAAGCCTGCACATGGCCTGACACCAGGAGTGAGATCTCTAGACTCACTCCAGACTGGGAGGTCTGCTTTATGCTTCAGGAACACTAGCTGGATCCACCACAGTGTCCCTAAATTGGGAAACATACACAGGATCTGATTATTATGTGCATTTTACTTGGACAATACTGATTATTTTAGCGCTGTGGTGACCAAAAAAGGGTCTTGTAGCCTGATGCCAAAGAAGAATCTTTGTTATTTAAGCAAAATATAAATTAAAATCATAATAAAAAAAAAATCATATTTCTTTTTTCCACCCCTCATTAACTGTTTTTTTCTTGAAGAACATAAAGTTCTTGAAACTTCAGAAAATGCATTGTGGTTCATTAATTTAATATATAACTATTCCCAGTCTATGTTCATAAGTAAAGTTTGAAAACAAGCAGCTTTGTTATAATTACAGTGGAAAGACTGTACCCTATATAGGTGCCTTTAAGTCAAAAAGATTGAGAACCAGTGTTCTGCATCTAACATTAGTGGGGGAAAAGAATACCATGTCAATTTCAAGTAAATATTTCCCATATAATATCTGAATAATTTATTTGGCTTCAATACAGTAACAATATAAAAGTTACTTATTCAATTTAGAAAACACGTTTTTCTCAAACCCAGGGCTCTAGACTGCGACCATTTTTTGAGAATGTGCGAGTTAAAATTTAACATGGTCGCATTTGTGCGAGTGCATGGTCTGCGCTGCTCTAAAGCATCTGCTTCATGCAGCGCCCGCTGCAGAGCCGCGGCACATTGTAGGAGGAGTCAGATTTCACCGATCACGTGAAGAGAGGCGCTTTCAGCACGAGCACTTCAGGTGTAGAGCCTGGTTTATACCATAGATATATATACGTAGATGCCTCATTAGAGACTGTTTCTATGGGCCGCTATACGTAAGCCGTCCGCCATATTGTAGCGGTCAACTTGACGTCATTCACCATAGTAATCACTGAATATTCGAAAGATGCCACAATCCTGCACAGCCGATGGTCTGCGAACCTACAGTATGGTGAATGACGTCAAGTGGAACGTTCCAAGATGGGGGCCGCATCTACGTGCCTGGAGCGGTCGAATAGGGCGTCTATTGCTGCGTCCCAATTCGCATACTATCCTTCCTAAATAGTATTCGAAAATAGAATTAGTATGTCCCAAATCATAGTATGTTTAAAAAAGTATGCCAAAGATTCCCGGATGGTCTACTACTTCCGGTTAGAATTCGAAGTGGGAAGAATGAGTCTAGAGCCCTGCTCAAACCATATAAAAGGGTCTTCCAAGAAAATACTATATATAGAAGTTCTTCTGAATGTAACATCAAACATATGGCCAACTCAAGACCTCTATACAGTGAAAAATGGTTCTTCATAAGACGAGGGCTTCTGCTGAACCTAAAGTGCTGCAAATAACCACTAAAAACACATTCAACACTTCAAGTCTGTGAGGTAAATCTCTTTCAAACAAGTGATTGGTACATCAAACTCAAATCCCACCATTGATTGGAATCACAGGATTGTTTAGATTCGAGCACTTTAAATCAAATCAAATACTGGCTTTTGACACAGCGCGGTGGCGTCAGATGAAAATGGAGAAGTGGAGTTGAGGGCAGCACTTTAGTACTTTGACTTTCATATAAATGGAGAGAGAGAGGGTGAGAGAGAGAAGGCCATGAGAAGTGAGTTCATTACAGTATAAGACTCAATAGATTCTCTGTAAATGATTTGGAACATTGATAATGGGTTAAAGCCCAATGGGAATCATGCTCAAATAGCCCTGTGGGAGCCTGGGAAAATCTGCTTCAGCTGAAGTAGCCGGCTCCACGCCAAAACCCTCAGCCCAGGAGGAGTGGAGGGGCACAGTTTGTGTGTGTGAGAGAGAGAGAAAGACAGAAAGAGAGAGAGAGAGAGAGAGAGAGAGATCTGCATGTGCACCGAGAGCGTTTCACAAGGTGAACTCAAGAAAAAAAGATGAAAAGAAAACATTCTCACTCTAGGAATCTTCAGTCATGACTGCTGTCCGGCTGCAGCGTTAAACATGATCAGAGGGATTCACATACTGGAGGCCAGGACTGATGATAATGCAATGGCTGGTCAGTGATCCAGCACGGGCACTCCAACTGTACACTCTTTCTCTTCCCAGACACACACACTCCTCTTTCCCTGCGCTCCAGTGCACACTAACACCTCTGGGGGAATTCACATGAATGACCTTAAGGAAGTTTGGCTTTGATCAAAGTTTAAGCTGAGTAGCGTAACCGTAGAAGATCAGCATGTGCTTTGGATGTACTGCAAAAATCATTTTCCAAATCAGTATTTTTTGTCTTGCTTTGCAATTAAATAGTTAAACAGCCTTAAAACAAGACAAATATACTTGAGAAACAAAACTGAGTAATTTATGACTCTTCATAGAATCTTGCATTAAGTTATTTTAAAATCCCTTTGGCATTTCTTTTAGAGCCTGAAGCTTTAGATTTATGCTTACAACAAGAAAAAAAAAAAAAACAATGAAAAAAAGAAATATAAAATATTCTAAAAAAAATGAATATATTAACATCATATAGATATGATATAAACTAAATGCATTAAATTATGTAAACTACAATAAGTAAATTAAGTATTAAATTAAGTTTGAAACATTAGCTTAAAACAAGATTTAAGAAAAATAATAAGAAAAATATTTAATAATAGAATATGTTTATTAAGAAAATTAATATAATGAATATTACTGATATTATAAATGTATACATTAACTATTAATATATTAAATTATATAGAATAAAAATAATATTAAACTTTAATGCATTAGATTTATGCTTAAAACAAGAAAAATATATATATACATTTGTCCCCCAGTTTCACAGACAAGGCTTAAGCCTAATTCAAGACTAAAATGTAAGTCTGACCTGTTTCAATTGAAAGAACCTTGCATTGACTGATCTTAAAATATATCAATGCCTTTGTTTTGTCTCAAAATGCACACAAGTAATGTTTTTTTTCTAAGGTACGTTTATAAAAATTACTTACATGTCCTAATTGAACTATGACCTAATCCTGGTTTAGTCTAAGCCCTATCTGTGAAACCAGGTCAAAATGTATTAAGAAAAAAAATGAAATTATTATTGTGTTAATACACATTTTAATAAAACAATTATACTAATTATATTTTAAAGATAATATGTATTACATACTACAATATTATAAGTTTTAACAGAAAAATCTAATAGACATTTTCTGACAACTCTAATCTTACACAATTTTGCTTCAAATGAATACACTTTCTTTTAAGGATGTTTAGATATTTTTAGCAAACGAGACAAGAATACTGATTTTTTTTTTTTTTTTTGCAGCGTGAAACCCTTCCTTAAGATCCTTGGCAAAGAGAAACTCCCAGAACCTCACTTAAAGTTCCCTCCAAAACAGGATTACCCAAAGCAATTACGCTAATGAACTAGCTAATGTAACAAAGCATAAAGATCCGTCCTCTCCAGGCCGCTTCTCTGTATCATTACGGCTGTTTTTGAACCACTTAACTCAGGACAAGACCGGGCCATGGCGCTGTTTATCCGGGCCATAATGTTAAACATATGCCGAGTATTGAATATCATAGGGGCCTTGGTGCTCAGTTTCAAAGCAGTCCTTCAAAGTGACATTTCATGTTGTCATACTCTCATGTTGGTGTTTTCCTTGATGATACAGGAAATGATTTCATAAATTTGCAGAGCACAAAGGAGCGCTTTGTCCGAGACGGCCCCCGGTAAAATAACACTTCCTCCACGGCCACTGAGACACAGAGAGGACTCTTGTTTTAAAAATGTGCATGAGGAGGAGAGACTGAAAAAGAGAGCGAGGGCCTGATGTCCATTTGTATGCCTGCGAGTTTTATTGTTCTCACGGCCCCCTCAAAACGTCCCACCTCTGCTCCCCCCACACTTCCCAGCTACTGATTCAACTCGTGTTCAGCTCATGGCTGCCTTTTTCATTTAAACACATTATCGGGCCCCAAATTTCATTCCAATATCACATCATCTCTCCATAGTACATTAACCCTTGCCAATTGCCTTCCAAATGACCCTATTACAGTCTGCTTTCACACTCTGCAGTAATTCTGCCCCATTCATGACACTCACACACAGGCCCTCATTCCATGTCCTGCACCCCTGTTGAGCCGTATGGCCACTGACCACAGACTCATGTGGGGAAGTTTAATGAACTAACAAAAGTGAAACTGTTTTCACATTCACAGTTGGAAATGTCAATATGCACCGTCATCAGAAGCAGGAATGTGTCAAGTTGGAACTCACCGTACTGAACTTCATAACGTACGCTAGCCTCTTTAACATGTCCTTAATAAACCTCTCAGCTAGAAAAGGGATGAATGCAAATTATTGACAGACCATCTGATTCATTCTGCACACAAACATGACAAGAGCTTACTAAAACCAATAAGATCAGTTCTGTTCTGATTGGTTGCTTTACTCTGTTTCTAGAAATCAGGGTTCACAGGTTTTTATTAGCCTGAGGAGAAAAAAAAGTGCTTACATCCGGTTTTCCAGTAAAATACTTAAACATCTTTTTTAAAAAAGGAGGCATATTTATTTGAAAAGCAAAACAGTGTAAAATATGACTCTAAATCTTGATTTTTTTTTTTTTTTGGTTTGAACCATTAAACTAATAAAAAATGAATATATTTAAATAAAAAGTATGATTTTAAATAAATATATTAATAAAATAATTTATTGCTACTATAAAAAAATGAAACATTACATGGTCTTATATTAATTATATTATATTATATTATATTATATTATATTGTATTATATTGTATTGTATTATATTATATTATATTATATTATATTATATTATATTATATTATATTATATTATATTATATTATATTATCCTTTTTCCATTGAATAAGTATTTTTTGTCTAATTTTTGCATCGTCTAATTTGTTATGGTTCTAGCATTTATACAGAGGTGCCAGCCAATGAGAGTGAGAGTGAAGTTGAATAGATTACTTGTGATGTTTTTTATCAGCTGTGTGGACTCTGACGGCACCCATTCACTGCAGAGGATCCATTGGTGAGCAAGTGATGTACTGTAATGATAAATTTCTCCAAATCTGTTCTGATGAAGAAACAAACTCATCTACATCTTGGATGACCTGAGGCTAAGTACAATTTCAGCACATTTTCATTTTTGGATGAACTATTTCTTTAAAACACTTTAATTTTAGCAACAAACAACCAATTATACACTGAACAGTGCTTGCCTGCCTCATTAAATATTCTTGTGCTCTGTACATCTGACTCTGCAAATATGCAAATAAGAACTGACCAAATGAAAAAACCAAATGAATTCCTAACATTACCTGAGAAACTTAGTGGGTGATTCTTTGGTCGCAGTGACAACAAGACTTGGGCCAAGAGTTGAATGTCTGTTAGTGCTAGACTACCTTAAACTTAACCAAGTGTTTTAGCTAGATCAAAACACCCTAAACGAGGTAGCCAATCAGAGCCGCTTCTGTGATCTCACGGGTACACCTCTCGCTCTTGATGCATTCAGTTCGCCCCGTGGACAAAAAAATAGAAATCCTCAGCCTTCCATTTGAATGATATTTTGAGTGTGAGCGCAGTGGAGGGTGGTGAGGGGACCTGGCATCTCCATACGCACCCTCACCTACAACCGCTCCCACCGGGGAGTGTGTGTCAGGAGCGCTCAACTCTCCCCGTACACACACTCGCGCGCATACACGTGTGCGGATGGGTGGGGAAAGCAGACCTGACAGTGATGTATTGCAACTGGTTGCAGGTGTCGAAGAGAGGAGCGAGACTCGACCAGTCATGGGTGGGTGGGCGAGAGAGAGGGATGTGAACCGCAAGAGAAGGAGAGAGAGAGATGCTCTGTAGGGAATGGAACAGATACCCCCTGTTTACATGCTGACCCCCCCTTCACTTCTTCTGTCCTTCTCTTACTTTCCATGCTGTCTGTTTAGACTCCTATCTCTGCCTCTCTCTAAAAAACTATATTTTATTTATTTAAATGTATTTATATGTATTAAAATGTTTAAATAAATATTTAAATAGTTAAATATTTTATTTCAATATCTAAAATTAAAATGTATTTAATTAAAAAGTTAATTATTAAAAGTTATTAAAAAGTAACTGATTTATCGATTTTTATTTATTTATTACAATACGTATTATAATGTAAATAAATTTAAAGAAGTTTTTTTTTTAAATAATAAGTAAATGTTTTAAATAATAAATAATACAAATAAATAATAAAGAAATGCAAAATAAAGAAAAATAAAGTTGTCCAGGATCAAAACTGACATCAGATGTAAGGCATATTTATATATATATATATATATATATATATATATATATATATATGTATGTATGTATGATTTTTTTAAAAATGCCTTTAGATACATTTCATTCATATGACGATTTTCAGAGTAAAGCAGACATTTGCTTTCCACCTTGTAAATAATGTAAATGCAAATAAATAAGTTGACATCAGGTGTAAGGCATATTACATATATATATATATATATATATATATATATATGTATGCACATGCATTCACACATATACATATACTTTTTAATACCTGTAGATACATTTCATTCATATGACAATTTTAATAAAGCTGATATTCGCTGTTCGCCTTCATATGCCTCACCAACTGTGTATAATGTGTGCGATATGTAAACACGTTAGCAACAATTGTTCACACACGCTCACACAAAATCAAGAGCAATCTGCGTCTCTCTCTCTTCCCTGTGTTTGTTAATGCGTCATTCACATGAAATCTCTTATGTGAGGCATTTCGTTTTTATTGTGGGATATGGAGGTGTTTTTGTTGCGAAGCTCTAACTGATCCTGCGGGATTTGATTCCAGCAGGCTGTTCCCCTCTGCCTTTCAACACCAAACTTAGCACTCCAATCAAACCCGACCACGAGGGACCCCCCACCCCACCTCGATTACTCCCAACCCAGCCGTGCTTCCATTGATCGCGGGGGAGATCTTTCCTGAAACGCGTGCTACACAGCGGCAAGAACAAAGGCCTCTCCACCGCCTCCTACACTCCAGAGAACCGCATCTTCTCTCTCGTCTCTCTTTCCGAACAAAGGACTGGAAGATCTATGTAGCTAAAGGTTAATCAGGGTCTTCCGATGTTCACAGTTCACTTTCTCTGGAGTGTCGACTCTGTGATAAACTCTGTCAATTCCACAGTGTTTAATTCTGATTTTTAAAATGCATATAGACTGCATCTGTACTGTCATGCTTTGTTGCTGTGATGACTATGTAACAGAATATGGATATTAAATATCTTAAATTTATATTAAGTTAGACAGTTTTTGTGTTTGATGTGTCAGATTGTGTCTATGAATACAGTCAGATTCAATACTGTATGTGGGCGGGTCAGGTTTTGCCTGCAATTTGAGGACCAAATGTCCCCACAAGGATAGTAAAACCCAAATTCACATGCACTGTGAGGAAACAGCTTAATAAACATACTAAATAATGCCTTAATGAAAACAGAAAAATGCAAAAAGGTCATTAGCTCAGTATAAAAGCAATAAAAGCCTCCATCACAATGTGAAGAGAGAGAAAAAGATAGAGAGGGCATTTCAGACTTTTTTTTTTTTTTTTTTTTTGAAAATTATAAAATGTGAAAATGTCTCAAAATTAAGGTCAATTAGAGAACCTGGTTGATTATGAGAATGTACAGATGTCACAGACTTCTGTAGACCACCAAGACACAAGTGCTAATTATATCAGAGAAAATGTGTAATTCTTCCTGGTGAGGCTTAAAAATAACCATGCTATAAATACAAGGCATTCATTTAATCAGAGGCTAATTCACTTCTGACAGAGTAAATTCCAATATTTTCTGTGAGGCTTTTTGAAATTGCCATCATTTTTAATTAATTCTTAATTAAAATATATTACACCACAGCTTCTACCCATCTCTCTTGATATTGTAACATAATCAATTCAGAACCATTTACATATCATTAATTAAAAGCTTTCCCCTCTCATCCTTAAAATCATAATGAGGCTCTATTTCTCATTAAGATGGCATACGAGCAAAATAACAATGCTACAGAGAATGTAAGACACAGAGGAAGGTCCATCGTCACAATGTCGACATCCTTCTGCTGTTCCTCTGTTGTCAATAAATGACAAAGCAAGATTTCAAGCTTAATAATCTGTGTGGCTGAATCAAGGAGCCAGCATTTTCAGCATTGCTGTTTGGAAATGGCTGTTCAGTGTCTTCATAACATCAAAAACGGGGAGCTGATTTAATATGTATGGGAGCGTATGATAAATAAACAGCTGTAGTGACAAAGAAATGTGCAGCCAAAAACAAATATTAGCTACAAAAAAGTAGAAATAAAATTAAAATGAAATAAAATTTAAAAAAACAAATAAAAATCACAGACCAAAAATGACAGTAAATTTGGAAGATGGTATACGTTTATAAGATAAATAAACTAGAACTAAATGCAGAAATTTGTATCCAGTGTCTGAAAATGTAATTAAAATTTAACTATTTAATTATTAATTTAATTAAATGTAAATTAAAAATTATATAAAATAAATAAAAAGTAAAAATTTTATTTTAAATATAGAAATTAAAACATACAAGTAAAATGTAACAAAAACCAAAACAAAAAGAAATAAAAAAAATAAAAAAAACTGCTCTCGTGACAGCAGTTGTCCAGTGGTGCCAAAAGTGACATCAGCAGCTTGTTGACAAGCAGCGGTGCAAAATACGTGATGTCACATCCTCTCCCAGTCATGTCTCGCTACATGCACGGCTCTTTTCTTACATTCCTAATATCAAGCATTGATGAGTGCTGTGGTGTAACGGATCAGCCATATCCTGATTTCTATCATCCCTCTCTCTTTCCGTCTCCTTCCCTCTCTCTGTCACAGGTGTCCCGGCATTGGCTGTCAGGGTGGCACGTTTTGAGTCCTCTGCCCGTCAGATAAAAATCGCAGAAGCCGGCGTTTGGACTTAGTGACAGCAATTTATTTGAATGTTTTGTCAGCGCGGTGCTGCATTATATGAAGGCCGCACGCCAATATGACATATATACCCACTGCCCATATGTATGCAGACACACACATACGCAGACACACACACACACACACACACACACACACACATATGCACAAAATATAAAAACATGTATCTACTGACACTCTCATCCACACAGATGCAGTTCAACACATTTTAATGAAGACTTAAAACACCTAAAGGGATAAAACATGTTGAGATGCAGAAACATCTAATTTGTTTCCTATGAAATGTGGTGACACATTGCAGAAGTTTAAACAATTAATGCTTAAATCTATGAATGCATCCTGGGAAAATGGTGTTATATGTAGGCTACTATTTACATATGGTGTTGGCGTAAAAAAAAAATACACAATGGAAAACAGAAAGAAAGAGAAAATTCTATTTGCACTTCACTGAAAAGGTGCTAACATGTTATTAGTGCAGATTCCTATTACCTGTAGGAAGCTCGCCACATTTTCACGTCTTTCTTTAGACAGCGGTAAACATAAAAAAAAAGTTGGTTGAGTCTTGTTAGGGCAGTGTTAATGCTGAAACACACAGTCAGACGTAGTTAGCAGCTGTTTCAGGCATTTAGAAGATCGCCTCTCTTATTACTCTGTAACACTTCCACACGCAGCCCTCGCTTGGCACCAGACACAATTACAACGTAAATTCCTGCTCTACACGCTTAACCGCCACAAGCGTGTGCAAACACCCACAAACACCAAACCACAAACCAGCAGGCCTTTATTTTCCAGAGCGCTGAACTTTTCTCTTTCTAAACATACATAGTACTTAGGCGTGTATATGTACACACTTAGAGCAAGTCCACTTGACAGTCCACAAGTACTGGCAGGAGGAATGATTAATTCGTCTGAAAACACAAGCACATTAACGAGTCTCTAAGCACGACTCCAACTAGGTCTGTGTAATTCTAGATGTGAACGGCTCCTTTGCCAAAAGCCGCCTGGACTTGAATGTATTACCTATGCGAACACACACACATAGACAAAAAATAATACATATTAAAGGATGAATAAACAAAATGTGATTTGATTTTCTATATTTCAGATCTGAAACTATAGCAGCAGACCGTCATCCCTGTTTTAAATCAGATAGCATCTCTGGAATTGTTTGTCCGGCACTAAACAAGAGAAGAAAAGTGACAGTTTGCTTAACACTAGACTGTCAGCAACTCTGCGGGATGTTATTTACATTGGGCACCGACACAGAATGCTCCATGTCTATTTTAGGACATGTACTGAGAGAAATGTATAAATAGTTATACACTACCGCTCAAAAGTTTGGGGTCGGTTTGAAAGAAATTAAAAATTGTATTCAGCAAGGATGCATTAAATTAATCAAACGTGACAGAAAAGATGTTTACATTGTTACAAAAAAACCCTGTTCAAAAAATAAATCCTGGAAAAAAAGTATCAGTTTCCACAAAAATATTAAGCAGCACTTGATATTTTTCACTTGAATTGTGTGACACTGAATACTGGAGTAATGGTTGTTGAAAATTCAGCTTTGCCATCACTGGAATAAACTACATTTTCAAATAAAATAGATATAGAAAACAATTCTTTTAAATTGCAATAATATTTCACAATATTCATCTGTTTACTGTATTTTTGATCAAATAAATGCAGCCTTGGTGAGCATAAGAGGCTTGTTTCAAAAACATTTTTAAAACTCTTACCACTCTTAAACTTCTAAACACTTGTGTAGTAACATATATACATATATATATATATATACATATATATATATATATATATACACACACACACACACACACACACACATAATATACATATTAGATAGATAGATAGATAGATAGATAGATAGATAGATAGATACTGTATATAGATAGATATTTGTATCCATTGTATTTAAATTGATAGTTTAATATTAATGATATATTAAATTATAATATTATAAAGATTAAATAAAGATCCCACTATTGGCAATTAAACAGCAGTAAAAAAAAACAAAAAAAAAAAAACAAACAAAAACAAAATAAACCGCTGACAGCAACAAAAGGAACACGAAACTGCAAAAGTGATATTTACGGTATTCTTGCACTTGCAAAAGAAAAACAGGTTTTTTTTTTTTTTTTTTTTTTTTTTCAGCATTGCCAGATCAATCAAAGATCAGGTAATGAAATATGCTCTGTCCTGTTTTGTTATCTATTTATTTTTAGCATGCTCCCGGAACCTCTGACAAATTGTGTGCGATTGCAAATCTCCATAAATCAGGATTAAAGACAAGTATATCATCACCAGAGCATATATCTTCTCCGGCCTGACCCGTCCGCTAATGAGAAAAGGCCCTGGACTATCTCGGCTGATTAATTAATTCAAAATGTCGGCTGTTATTCAAATATGAGACTGGCGCTATTTGAATAACACTTGACAGCGAATGCCTGAAGAAATCATTTCTAGTTTGTGCGACCCTCCGCTGGATTGCTGATTATGGCTTATGGAAATGCTATACGTTGACTTTCCTACTATCTCCCTCGCTCTAGCTCTCCTCTCTCATCCTCTGAGCCATCATGTTGTGTTTTCATTACTTCATTCCAAGTTCAGGTTGAGCTCAAGGGTCCAGTGCTTCCATTCTACTGCAGACCCTATGTGTTAGCAGTGTGCCCTACAGTCTGGCCTGATCAGTGGTGCCTGGATAGACAAGAGGAGAGAGGTAGAGCACACTATTGTGTACAGTGTAGTTATAATATTTTATAAACTATCTATCTATCTATCTATCTATCTATCTATATATATATATATATATATATATATATATATACAGTTTGTTGGGATAATTTAAGGCAAACAGAATTCTGGAAAAAAAACTTTTTTTTTTTTTTTTTTGCATTTTAAAAGAAAAAATATTCTGTGTTAAAATAAAACATACTTTAAAATGCTTATTATGGAGTGTGTGTGTGTGTTCTATTTTTTCCTCCACTCTATCTCTGCTCTCATCAAGCAGAGAGAATAATCAGGACTCAGGAGACAGGAGAGGTTCAGTCATTAAATAAATTAACTCTGCTACACTAGCAACCCTGCGCACCCGCGCGACTATGACCGTGCTCTGCATGCACACATGTATGCACATACACACATATAATGCTCATCATATTCCAGAAAAAAAGCCAGTTACAGATTCAGTGTAAGTAGTGAATTAGCAGACACACGTAAGCTAAAATTATATGATAAGAATGTTACTATACACCTCGCGTCTCATTGAAAGGGTCTCTAATTTGAGGAGGAAGTTGAGAAACGCCCTCTGCCCTTGGTGTATAATCTTCATTTGCATGGGTCAGGATGCACTACTCTACAGTACATGATTATATTAAAGGCTAGGGCAAATTAAAAAGGTCGTAAAGTTTTATGTGATAAAAGAGAAGCTAATTTCTACTCTCATTTCGCCTACACACTATAGAGTTTTCAAATATATAAAGAAAGAACAATATTTGTTAGAAAAACAAACTTTACTGGTAACAAAAAAAGGATGTCAAGAGTCAAACTATTTTACTACATCATTATGATCAATATTTGACATGTAGTTACTGTGTGAAATCTAAAAAAAAACCCTCTTTAGCACTCGTCTGTCTATTAATGACAGCCTTTTTTTTTTAACTGAACTCATTGCTCCACTTCTAAAAACTCCCAACTCCTTGTAAGGCAGAAAAAGAGTGAAAAATCGCAAACTGTGCCACGTAAAACAAATCGCTATCAATCATTCTGACAAAGCTGCAGCTTATTTGAGAGGCAAAAGTGAGCAAAAAATCTAGCTGTCAGCAGAGTGGCCAGTGTCTAAACCCACACTTTACATTTCAGCAGCTTCGAGACTTCACCAAAGGCCTTCGATCGCTGGTCCTCTTGTTTTTCTGCTCTTATATGAAATGTAAGGAGTAACGTGAAGGGATGAACAGAGCGCCACGACACACATGATTAAAAATGCATGCTGTCTCTAGTAGGACACAACAGATAATGATATCGCAACCGCCGCATGTCATCGAATTCGGTTCACCTATTTCAACTTTGATGCGAAATGAAACCGTGCACTGCAGGTTTCATGATCAAGAAGAGGATTTGATATTTGAGCTCTAAATCAAAGGCCGGATACAAAGGTCTTACGAGTGGAACTTTTTTCATGTGTCTGATGACCAAACAAAATGCTTAATGCATGAAAATAAATGTGAAGTGTACATATTTACAGCACCGGGAAGGATGGATCAGCTTGTGTCAGAATCCTGCTGTACTGAGCAGAGCGGTGTGTGTATTGACAGGGATGAAAGTCTCAGGTCGCGGACATGTGGTTTCCTCTGCGTCTCGCTCTAAATAAGATTACTGCACCAGACAGGAGAAGAGCAGAGTGCCAAGATCCCTGATTAAATGAATTAACAAGTAACTGAGGCGATGTCCCTGGGACCCTGCCACTGCCAGAGAGAGAAAGAACAGAGTGAAGGAAGAAAAACTGTGTGACAGTAATTAACCTCACTATCTTAACTGATACGAAGGTATGAATACTTGGTGTGCATAAAATCAGATCTTGTCAAATTCTGTGAATTGTGAGGACTGAGGATAATACTAAGAAAATTCAAATTTGCCACCACAGGAATAAATGACATTTTAAAACATATTCAAATAGAAATTTTTACTTAGTTATCAAATAGATAATTTAATTTGCAAAAATATTTCTCAATATTACTATTTTCACTGTATTTTTGCAGACTTGATGTGCATAGGAGACTTCTTTTAAAAACATTTTAAAAATCTGACTGACCCCAAACTTCTGGGGTAGTATATAGCCATTTAAAATCCCATACCAATCAACCACTACCATCAGCGCCTCATTGGGACAATATCACAGCGAGGACCTCCATGAGGACCTCCAACCAACAATAACACACAACACAGAGGATGGAGAAGTGAGAACAGGAAAGAAAATGGAGTGAAAGGCAGCAGGAAATAGAAATAATATTCTCGAGGATGACTTTCACGTTGTGAGAGGATAAAAACCTGCCCCTTTTCTTCTGCTGCTTTTCAATCCCCATCAAAGTGTAGCAGAAGGAAAGGACAGTGTTCCCCTACTCACTGCCATTAATCACCACTTTCCCAAGAGCTGAGTGCGTATTCATTTCTGTCATCCCAAACATCAGCAAGCATTGTTATGGTGCTGCTCACTCCTCATTCAAGCAGTGCACTGACCGAGGAGAGGAGAGGAGAGGAGAGGAGAGGAGAGGAGAGGAGAGGATGAGGATGAGGATGAGGATGAGGATGAGAATGAGGATGAGGATGAGGAGTCGCTTTTCAGAGCACACAGAGAGAAAGGGAAAGAGAAATAGATAAGCAGAGAGAGAAAGAAAGAAAGAAAGAAAGAGAGAGAGAGAGAGAGAGAGAGAGAGAGAGAGAGAGAGAGACAATCCCAGGGGCTCTGACACCAATTAAGCCATTTCACCATGAGCCCAGAACAGGATCTGCCCCCTCTCACTGAAACATGAGACAGCACCTAGCTCCGGCTGGCCCTGCGCCATCTTTCCGTTGCTTCAGCTTACAAAAATGAACTTCAAGGGCTTAGGGTGAAGAGACAAGCTCTGTTCCAAAACCTAGAACGCTTGTTGCCTTGCTGCCTACTGCCTACACAGGCAGCTGCCTTCTGACTATCATGGAACATCATAAGTGACTGATTTGGAACGCTTTACGTAGATGGAAAATCTGTGTAGAACATAAATAGCATTCACTCAACTGGCAATTGATCTCGAGTTTGAAGTTGGCATGTTGCTTAACTAATGATGTGTTAATCTAATAAAAAAAAAAAATACATAATACATATAAATGTTGGATAAAACAATTATTTTTAAATCACATTGATCTGTTTCTATCCATACACTATTGTAAAAAAAATTAAAATAAATAAATAAAACCGGGGTCAGTATGTTTTTTTTTTTTTTTAACACTTTTATTCAGCAAGGACACAAACTGATTAAAAGTGACCCGTAAAGACATTTATAATGTAATAAAAGGTTTCCATTTCAAATAAATGCTGCTCTTTTGAACTTTGTGTTCACTATAGAATCCTGTAAAAAAAAAGTTTCTACAAAAACATTAAACAGCATAATTGACTTTAACACTGATAATAAGACAAATCAGCCTAATAGTTTCTGAATGATCATGTGACACTGAAGACTGCAGTAATTGCTGCTGAAAATTCAGCTTTGTCATCATAGGAATAAATTACATTTTGAAATATTATTTATAGGGCTGGGCAAGTTAACGTGTCATTGCATTAATTAATTAACTCTGACAATTATTTTATCGCGCATTAACACAGTTTATTATTATTACTATTATTATTTTGAAAGTTCGTTGCTCATTGGCTCTGAGTACACATACAGGCAAACCATGGGTCACAGGAGGGGTGGGGTTTTGATCAGTACTGGCTTGGGATGGGCGTCATCACGCGTCTCAACCAATGAGAGCATTTGGGGTGGGCGTTAAGCTGCGTTCACACTACAGCGACTTTTGTCGCTGCACGTCGCCAGGGGCTGGCGATGAAGTTGCTAGTGGGCGTTCTCACTACTGGTTGCCTTGACAGCGAATTAGGTTTCTTGCCGCTGAATACAAACATTTTGGAGGCAAAAGACTAAATATAATATAAATATGAATTAAATCCGTACATACAAACAAAAATTAATGAGAAAGAGAGCCTACTTTTTTTCCATTGCGTATGTTTATCTACGACTGAGAGGCGAAAGATCACATGAGCTCTACCGTCTTCTTTCCTATTGGCTGTTGCTCCTGAAAGTCGCTCTTCATTTGCATAAAGTTGAAGGATTCTGAACTTTGTCGCATCGCTGGACACGCCCCATCTGGTTACCAATGGCCACTGTCGCGCTTGTCGCCGGAAATCGCCAGCTCTCCACTGAAATGAATGGGATCGTGTCACTTTGTCGCTTGTAGTGTGAACGGGGCTTAAGACTGCTGCAGCGCTCACACATGAACGCTCCCGATAAAATTATTTAGGCTAAGCATGAACATTCACAAACCACTGTTCACTCTTATTTTTAACAGAAAAGAATGCAACATGTTCGTAATCACAACTTCATAAGTGGGAAACAGTAATTTTCCGATAGCACGTGAAGACAGAAGCACTCTCGCTCAGCACAGTGGAGTGCATCGTTTTGTTAACTTTGTGGTTTGTTATTTTGAGTCATTTGGAACGCGGTGACACACGGCCCTCTCACAATATTTATACACAATCATGCTGCACGTATCAGAAATTCAGCGCTCCGACACTACATGCGTACCGCGCCCGAGCCCAACTGAACCACACTCTGGCCCACCTCTTCAAACCAAGCCAGGGACGACTAAACGAACCAAGCCCGAGCGCGGCACGGAGCGATCACACTAGTCAAACCAACCGGGCTTTGGGGGTCAAACACAGTCGGGCACAGTTAAGATTGCCTAGTGTGAGTACACACGTATTCTTTATAAAGCTTTGGTTTTATATTTAATTTGATTACATTAATGTTATCAGTTGAAATTTACAATAAATATTTTATCTACTATGTAAAAGGAATACTGCTGTAAAAAAAAAAACCACCTTATTTGTTTAAAGTGTTTGCAAACCAAATGTTATTGCACTTTTGTTCATATAGTACAGTACTTTTAAATGAAAAAAGTGCACAATACACTACTTTTGAATTCATTATTGAATTTTGTGCATAACAATGCCTTTAACCTTTTCAGTGGTGAGTTTAAAATATTCTAGCGGTCCCCCCAGAGTGAGTTTTTTTAAGGCGACCGTTATTTTAGAACGTTTGCCCTTACTGTTTCCATGGCGACGCGTCATGATTGTCACGTGACACACCGCGGCCACAATAACACTGTATGACAGATGGATCGTTTTTATTTCGTTTTTCCTTTTTTATTTAACATATTCACAAACTTGCTTACCATGGCATGGACAATCTGATATTCCGATTCACAAATATGCGTAAATGAGTGTGTTTTGTCCTTTAAACATCTTTATAAATGATCTTGTTTGTGATCTGTAACGTGAGACGGGCGCCGCCATGTTTGATCGCGCTGCAGTTCAGAGAGTCCTGTCAGTCAGTTTTACAGCACGTGAATTCATCAATTTCTCCCGAAATACATGCAAGTAAGTGGCCGGTGAACTGGGTGAAGAATAGAGTGAACTTTATAGGTACTTACACTATGTGTATCTGATATGAATAAAACACATCGGCAAATTAAATTTGAATGGATTGTTATTGTTGCTTCCATAGACATCTGTGTGTATTTTACAAGCTCTAAATGTATTGTTTTACTAGTACTTATGTGTAATTAAATGTCTTAAACCTAAAATATGCATTATGCGGTTAAGAACACTGCATAGTTGTGATAATATTACAGTCGCAGTGCACGTCTCTCTCTGGCTCAGCGCCAGTAAACGCGCGAAACCACAGTTTGAATTTGGCAGTTATGTGACGTCACCGAACGTTCTAAATCCCATATGTGGGACCGTACTCCCAGCGGCACGGAAATAAGAATCCCATATGTGGGACCGTACCGCTCAAAGGGTTAATGGCGATTAATCGCAGAAAATTGTGTGATTAATCACGATTTAAAAAAAATAATCGTTGCCCAGCACTAATTATTTATAATTATTTTAAATTGTAACAATATTTCACAATATTGTTTTACTGTAATTTAATTTTGATCAAGTAAATGCAGTCATGAAAGAAATTAGCATTTCTTTACAAAACATTAAAAACATCTTTACGTCATACTTTTACATGGTAGTGTTCACTGCATATATTTCACTTACAGTTCCCATGCATCTATGTATGTATTAAGTTACTTATTTAAGAATATATTTTAATTTATTTTATTTATTTATTTATTTATTTAATTATTTTATTTATTGCCTAAGCTCACCACAATACTTTCTGGAACTGCCATCTACATAAATATCCAAATGTGATGCTGCCTTTGGATCTAACTAAATTGAGGTTTTACAGTAGCATAATTATTGACTACATTTAAAACAGCACTTACGATGCCTTAAAATGCTGCCTATGTAGGCAGCTCATGTACTCTTGAGAAAGAGATGCTACGGTTACACTTTATTTTAAGGTGTCCTTGTTACAGTGTAATTATACATTTAAGTACTGAGTAATATTAATTAACTACATATACTTACTGTATGGTTAGGGTTAGGATTAGGGTTTGCTTAGGGTTACTTGCATGTAATTATGCATAATTAATTGTTATTATAATAGTAAGTACATGTAACACGTGTAACAAGGACACCTTAAAGTGTTATCGATGTTACATTAATTTGAGGCTTTTGGATTGTTTAACTGATGGGATGTATAAAGATGGAAGAGTTGGGTAAAGTAGCATTCCATCCAGCACCGAAAGCAACACGTAGCGTAAATCTCACTCGTTCAGTAAGGAGTTAAACAGTTTACTCTCTGTGATACACTGCATAGCCTGCATACCTTTTTCTTGTTTCCTCACCAAAGACTGTAAATGTCCCCATGGTCACAAAAACACAAACATTAGCATTTAACTTTTCAGTTATAGTAGCGGGTTAGCTTTAAAACTTCCTGTCAACTATTTGAGAGCCATTTATTCATGGGAGTGTATGTTTAACTAGGAAAAAAAAGGGGGCATTAAACGTGTGAGCATTAACCGAAAACGCCACGGTCAAAGTGAGCGATGACATTAGGCCGGTTTCTTGATGTTAAATAAATAAGTGCAAATCAATCGATACATAACCCCTCCAGCGATTAAATCCAAGGAATGCCTAGTAGTAGATTTTTTAGAAACCGCTCTTGAGGACGCTGCCCGCTAGCTTTTGGGCGTTTACGTCTGCTTATAGGTTTTTTTAGCCGCTGTTCCGTGCAGACAAAGCGAGGCTTGTCAAGGCCGCGGCAGAATAACGCCAGCTTTGTTATGAATTAAATATTAGAAATCTTAACACAGCAGCCAATAAGAATTATATGCCTTGTTAAAGCAGCAGAAGACGCTGATTAAAATTTCATTGCATTGCAGTCTTTTTCCCATTTCTGCTTTCAATATATCATTCTAACGTATGAAATGCTGAAGGAACAATGGCACAGGGACTTCATTTGAGGAATGCAAATAGGAAGAGGGGAGGATAGAGCAGTGCTGTGGGGAGAATAAGACCCTGATATGCTGCTTTAGGTTAAAAAATAAAACACAGGCTTATACTTGAGTCTAATTTACCATTAAAGGAAACGTTTGGATTTCTGCACACACATCAGGTGAACTGGCCTGAGCTCGAAAAATGTGCTGTGCACATAATATTATGTGCATATTTTCCAGATATTCTGAACACATTCCACATGCAAACTATTTTTAAAATAATTCTTATAATGTCAAATTTTGGAGGAGTGAACTTAGTAAACTTAGAAAAAAAAATGCATGTTATAATAAATATCATCACACTGAATTAAAATAAAATTACAAATGTAAATAAATACATTTTAACATAACTTCACTGATTAAATTTAACCATATTATTACTACAAAAATGAATCAAAATATAATAAAAAATAATAATAATTAAAAAAACCACATAAAAATACAGGAAAACAGACATGGCTATGCAGTAGTTCTGCCCTAGAAAAACAAGTGCGCATCGACAAACACTGCATATTACACACATGAGGACAGTGCATGAGGAAGTATATGGACTTGCATCTTCTGCCCCTTGAGAAAATCTCACCACTGAAACAGAGGAGGCAAATGAAATGGAGATCTATAAATAGCGATGTCATTACCATGAGAGGACCACTCTCCTCCCCTCCCCTCCCACCTGACCCTTTTTGTGCTAATAAGCATTCTGACAGTGATGCAGGTTCTGCTGGATAGCCGTGCGGATCAGGGTCCTGCAACCAGAGCGGTGACCCAAGAAAGCCTCTGCAAGCACTTGGACATTACCTCAGTGGGACACTATAAAGATTTTGAGAAGGAATTGAGTAATGCACTCAGATTGTGTAATCACCTGCAAAATTAATAATCATGCCAGAGTACGAGGAGTAGTGGAGGAGGAATAATTGCAAGTACTGCACAACTGTAGTTTACATTCTCCAGGTGGTTCCTGAAACCTAAAAGTGACCTTCTAGGGCTCCCGGTAATATTTCCTTAATTTCAAGGACTGTCAGCCTTTTTTGACATGGGGACCACACAACTAGACTCTCTGCCAATCAATAAAACTGCTTGGAAAAACTACCTTTCCTTCTTTTTCCATGCCCTTGATTCATTGTGACAATGTGTTGTCCAACATAGAACATAAATGTAAATCAGATGATAAAAGAGTTCGCATACATTTTAAGAAATACATTTTGAGATATATGTAAAAATATTCTATGTAAGTCTAAGGACCCCCTACAGTACCTTCATGAGCCCCCAGGGGGTTCCTGGTTGAAAGCCCTGGCTTTATTTTAGTGCCGTGTTGAACATAAATCAATGTAACACAACACTGAGAATAATTTAAGAAAAAAAAAAAGGTTTTATTTCCATTACCGGATGCAGTACCACTGCTTGCAATATTAAAAATATCTATATAAAACTGCACATAACAGCCCATGAACCTTGTGTCAATAACAAATGGGACCCGTGTTAGACAGTGCTGTATGAATTGAGTTACACAAATATCATATCCAGAACGTTTGGCCAACGTTCGCATTGCTCATCGCATCACAGTTCGCTCCATATGCGACACAAACGCTGCTGTGGGTGGATGGGTGTTTCACAGCTTTTACGCCCTGGTGACAAAATTATTGATGACAACGCATCACAAATTGCACTTATTTCATATACAGATGACAGGGCGAGGGGGGGATGTAAAATATTAAAACAGCAGCGCCGGGTGGGAACATTTACTTTTTTTAAATGAAAATTTAATGTTTCAATACAGAGCACAATTTAGTTCAACGGCAAAGGATAGCTGACAATTCAAAGGTGATGTGAGATTCATCAGAGGTTTGCGTCAGTCACCACTGCTGAGGAATATGTGTGTGCATTTATATAAAGAGCATGTATGTGACACTGGTTAAAGTGTAGGTCAAGCATTAAGGAGAAGAAAAAATAGCATAAAAAATTATATATATATATATATATATATATATATATATATATATATATATACAAAATAAACCTATGAGGTAAAAGTAGTTATGCATATCTTGCACTGATTGGCCAGGAGTTTAAAAAGATCTTTTTCAACTATTTCATGTCCACTTCCTCATAGACAGGTTACAGGAGTAATCAGGAGTAGTGTGTGTGTGTGTTGAGGAATCCAGAGGCTATTTATGAATAAGACAAGCAAATAAAAGACAGTGTCTCTAACAGCCGTACATATTCCAGGGAGGTGTATATTCTCTCTCCTAATGCACAGACCACATATAGAGAAACACTGCAGTGGCTTATTAAAGTTACACTTTCTATCAAGACACTATACCTTTTATTGAACCCAAAGGAGACTAAGATTCACAATCACCAAAAAAGTTTAAATGTTAGCTGTAAATCTAGACACACTGAACCTTGGTGCTCATGTGGGAAAACAAAGTTTGAATTTGACCTGCAACATGTTCTATTTTCATTTCCTCGACTGTCTCTGTCAAAAAACACAAGTCTGAGCCATTCCAACAGCATTTTCATCACCTCTGCCATTGCTAAATGTACAATCGAGAAATTTCATAACAAACCTGACAAAATTTCACACTATAAAAGGCTTATTTGCATAGTTAATGTGTTACAGGAAGCATAAACAAAAAAAAATGTGCAAAAAAAAAATCAACTATTGATCTTTTTTCACAAAATCTCAGTTAAAGATTTGAAGCTGTGGTGGATAAGTACAGTGAGAAATCATACTGATGTGAATGTAAGTGCATTTGTGCATAGGCGCATTATTTGTGCTGCAAAGCCTTTGCCATATGCAACAAGAAGTAGATTAGCCTCATATATGTAAAAATATCTCTGACAAGGAACAGAGTGGGAACATTTCCTCGAAAAAAAGACAAATGCTCCAAGCACGTGAAAGCTTGCGATTACAGATTTTCTCCTCTCCTTTTTTTGCATTCTTTTTACCTCTTGGAAGCCTGACATCCATCCGTACCCTCGCTCTTTCTTTTGTTAATTCTTTCATCTGCTCTTTCTTTTCCATACCCACCTTCCACCAGCAGAAAGCAAAGGGTTTTACGGCACTGTAAGGAAGATAGCAGTCACTCTTCCTCGATTTCAAACACCAAGTCGTGTAATGGAAAGAAACAGAGAAAGAGAGAAGGACAGAGAGATAAAGAGAGAGAGAGAGGCCACGGCATTCAGGAGTCCAGGCGCCCTGCTGAGCAGAAGCCATTCTGCCTTACACTATCTTGTCACTGCAGACGCATAGCTGGGGCAGACGGGAACAAAAAGCAGCCCAAAGTCAATTGTCTCCACTGCTGAATGGCTTTCTATTGCAGGCTGCATACATTTACTCAGGCATTTGGAAAAGAAAAAAAAAAGCATGCGCTATTGTAACTAAAGGCGAGAGAGGAGGGTGATGCTCACTAATATTTACTTTGGATCGTAACGACTGGGTTCGTGATGATGTCATAAAGAGACTGAGACGCACGTCTTCCCACCTACACAAATATGGATCACGAGCCGGAGTCAATTTTTCATAGTTTCATGGTTAAGTGCTCCTTTGTTATTTCGTAATTAGCAAACAATTAATGAGTATGTTCTCTCATTAATTAATAATCTGTAATTACGGAGTATTAAAATGAGCCATCACATTCATAATAATCCAATCAACTGATACTGAAAATATCACTTTCAGATTATTTTACCCTCCTATTATTTAAAAATAGAAAATAAATAGCAAAAAAATATATAACAATAACAATTCAAGTAATAACAACAATAACCCAGCAGATGTCAAATTAACTTCAGGGTAGATTTAGTTGGCTCATTACCGCCTTGTCGGGGCGCCTCAAAATGAATGGTCCCCGAGGGTTTAAGAAACGCTTACTCTCAAAATCCTTGCATTCCATTTTTTCAAGGTAATGCTTTTAGCCGGCCTCGCATGTGGTTAATTACGACGGTGCCTACAAATTAATTCAGCCGGTTCAGAGTGCACAAAGAAGGGTCTCGCCGCAGATGCACAAATAACAACACACAGCTGAAAAATAGCGTACGTGTGTGTGAGGGGAACAGCACAGCGGGGGCCACACTGCCGGCTTCCTGCAGTCTCTCCTCCAGACCTCCCGTTTCTGAACTTGATGAGTCAAAGGTCAGAAAAACAACAAGTCAATAGGCAGGCAGCCGCCTCCGAGGCAGCAAACAAGGGAAGAGCAGAGAAACCGAGAGAGAAAGAGGAGCCTATGAGTTTGGCCCTGTAATAGTTTTCTGTAATCTCTCTGTATTGATTAAACCTCACTTCAGAAAGGAGTGTTGCTTCGGAGCACACCTAACCCCCCCTCCCTTCTTTCTCTCTTTCCTGGTCAGAAATGCCATATGGAGGTAATCTTTCACCTTTGTTATTCCTCGCTGCTCCCGCTGCATCTGCCACTGCTGCCGCCAGCCCTGCTCTCTACCGGCGGAGAGAAAGCAAACAACCCGCGCACACACACACACACACACACACACCCGCGCGCCGTCTGATTAGCACACAGTCAACCCAGCAGAGGTCTTCCTCAATTCGCCGCTGCACTTCTGTATTCCCTTTCGAAACAAACTAGACAAGTTTATTCTCCACACGTTAAGACTTCTTTCATCCTTCCTGCTGGGATTTCTCCATCGCTGTACCGTAGCCAGGATCAGACACATTATAGGCTCCACAGAAATTATACTAAAATAATCTGATTTGTTAATTACACCACCAAATCAAATGTTAGCAGGAGCGGAAGCGAATGACATTGCATAATACATGTATTTTAAATGATTATGCAGAAAAACATGAAAAAATAACCACCTCACAAAGACCACAAACTTCCTCAGAAAAACAGATACCTGAAAAAAACTAAAAAGAAGGAGAGAGGGAAAGACTGAGAAAGCAAAAAAAGAAAAAAAAAAACAGCATCTGCTAACAAAAAAATGATTTTCAAGCGTTCTGCCACATTCCCTTCATTTGATTCATTTAAATGCAAAAGCAAGAGAAAGTCGAAGGGAAGAAAAAAAACAAACCCCTCCTGCTAAAAACACTCAATTTACTGACAGGCAAATGACTTCACGCTGCCACTTAATCTCATTTCTTGCATAATGCCCTCTAATTAGCATATCAAAGTGAATTAATACTTCTAGGGCATTAGCAATGGGGAAATCTACTCAGGGCCTCCAGTAGCAGTTAGTGGAGTGCCAAGAAAGCTCCCCAACACTACAGACAGCTTTGCATTGCAAAACGCTCTATCCATTTATCCGCCATGTATGTATCTCTCTCCTCTCCTCTCCTCCTCCACCCACCCTCTCTCCCTCACATCATCTAGCCCAGCCACTCTTTGAAAAAGAGAAAGAAAGAAATTTTTTTCATGCCGATTCTCCGCAGTGCCCCGGGGATCCCAAAAACAACTCAAACCTATCAGCCCGACAAGACTTTGAATTTGCAGTAATCTGCGGTTAATCTGACAATTAACTCGGCACGTTTTTGTACTCGTCAACACGACGGTTGTCATTCATAACCTCCGCAATGAGCGATAAGAAGTTAAGATCACGCAGTTTTGGGGTGTAAATGCGCACATCCCTGACATTCTCATAGTCGAGGCAAAGGTACACACTCATGCATCCCGAACAGTCACACACATCATCTCTGTTCGCTCGCTCTACAAACAGATGTACATACACAGCTTTTCCTTCTCACTGTTTACATAGTTACAGTACAAACACTTCAGGTTTGATTTACCCTTTTTCGCCTTTAAGCCCCCTTTGCATCAGATCCAAAAGCAACAATGAATGTTTCATCTTTTCAAAGCTCTGTTCTCTGCTGCGATTCACAAATACAAGACCAAGAAATCCCTCCGACTGGAACTTATTCATACATCAGCACTGGCAGTTGTTAGCATTTTCTCTTATTGTATAAAGAGAGATACATTTAGCAGTGACTGCACGGCACAAACTGTACAATATCAATATCACACACACTAAGCTAAACGATGAAAACTACTAATTGCAAAAAAATAATAACTACTAAATTTGAGTTGTGATGCAACTTTGAAGTTTTGTTATTTTCTTTAATCTGTAATAAAAAATTATCGGGTTAAAGACAAACATAACAAATCTCCACAGCAGTCGTAAAATGTCAGAACGTGTACAACAAGTTGCAGAGACTGCGCTAAATGTGCACGCATTGTCCGATAACTTTCAGGAACTTGATCATATTGTAGGTTTTCATTTTCGCATTTGTTCTTTCACTGCAACGGCACCAAACCCTGACAACAACCCCTCGACTCCTCATTTCTTCTACACATCTGTTGAGTACGATAAGCAAAATGTACATACTGCTTTGACACTAGGTGTTCACTAGGTGTGTGTGTGGTGCGTTAAAGGAGAAAAAAAGCCTCTAGAAGATGTGTTTGGCTGAAAAAAACAACAACAAGGAGTAGCAGTAGTAGCATGCTTATCAGTGGAAGTCTCTCTTATCACTCTGATTAGACAATGTCCTTCAACAGGCCTGTGGAGAAAAAAAAAAAAAAGAAGAAGAAAGCGACAGCTTCCCTCATCACTCAAAACCCGCACACTATAGCAGGTAAATTTAAGTACCAGTACTGCTACACTAGTCTATTTTTAAACTAATTTAACGATTTTAAAAATATCTACTTTTGTGATATTATTTCACATAGCAAGAAACAATAAAAAGCGAACATACATGTACGGAACAGGAAAATATCATGCTTGTGTTCACTTGTGAGTTAATAAACAAACTAACAGAATGAAGCTTGTTAGGAAATTAGTCCGGATGCGTTAAGACGGGAAAAAAAGAAACCATTCAAACAGGCAGCGTCAAAGGGATTAACCGAGATTACAGCAACTGAGCTAGTAAACAAGCTCATTTAAATAATTAGCATACTTAGGGACTCTACTCTTTATGCGTATTTAATTAGAGCTATAATGTAATAAGGGACATAGCTGTATTAAACGTAACATGATAGGTGCACATGGAAGCACAGTCAACAGCTGGAGGTAGGTTGAAAATAATCAAAATACTTGTACAATGCAACATTAAATGGAAAATTTCCTCATAAATAATGTTATAAATGCGCTTATATTTAACAGTATTTGTAAGCAAATAATGGATAATTGTTAAAACACAAGAATAGACTTTGGAAAGAAAAGTATTGCATGAGTACACCTATGCATACACTGACACACAATTCACTCATAAGCAAACAAGTTATTATATGTGTGTGTGTGTGTGTGTGTGTGTGTACATGAGTACTGTGATTTAAGTAAATATTAAATTTAACATATTTAAATATTATTTTAAAAACACCTCACACCAGATCACAAAATGTAAATGTAAAAAAAAAGAAATAAAGATATAAAAAAGTAGTCTTGCAACTATTCATCTTTTCTTGAGACACAACAGTTGCCACTTAAGCTGTTACAATACAGCTACAACATTTAGTAATTAATTAATTTATCTTTTTTTTTTTTTCTCATTCTCTCCATTACTGGACAGGCATAAAGAACAACTCAAGAAGACCAGGCGGTGGATCAGGGCCTTGCCCTCCCGCAGTTGAGACTTCCAACGGCCGAGAAGTTCATTAAGTTTTATGATCTTCCTCCGGTCGCTTCTGCTTATAAGCCACACAAAGGCCACAAATCTGGCAAAGCATTATTCTGCCTATACAACCACATAGAGACATGATAAACACATGAACTAATATCTGAATGCCATTACATTACTGTATTCATCTTTGTTCAAAAATTAGATTTAAGCTCTAGTATTTAAATTGACCATCTCTTTCTTTTTATCAAAAATTAAATGTCATTTCCGAACCTATTTATAAAGTTCATACATATATGATAGTTTTTTGTTTGTTTGTTTGTTTGTTTGTTTGTTTTAAGCACTCAAAAACATGCTTATTTCAACATTCTATAAAATAAGCTTTCATTTTCTTATGCTAAAAATTAAAAAGTAAAGACAAAAGCGCAGTTATTAGTCTAATTCAGTGCGTTTGATATTTTAGGCTCACCTTACAGGTTTCGCTCTGCTATTCTCCTTCCGCATTATCCAGAAATACATTCTGCACATTCCTGGTAAATGCCCCTTATCTTAGGGTCTCTATGGATTCTGCATATCTGGTTATGTGGTCATTCTCTCTTTATACCTGCGCCCTGCATGATTGCAGAACGCGCGCGCCTTTGCGCACATCACGCGCGTTTGTTAACCGTCGCAGCATAAAGGAAAACTGCACATTAAATTACATCCACTAAGCTACTGGACGTACTGAACTGATTCTCTTTCAACGGGAGCTGATTTCTTCCTCAAAGAAAAAAAAAACTGTCTTTTGTGAGACAGTGACATATGCTAATGTTCCGTGTCATTGGGGCAGGAGGTATAGCCTTGGTAACGCACGTGCTGAATTGATGTTGTATCTGTCATTGGACTTCATTTACAGTGCGCGCGCGACAGACTATTTCAGAGGTGTTTGAGTGTCAGAAAAAGTGGAAATAGAATATTTCTGTTTGTTATAGACATTCATAAAATATTTGTTTCTCCATTTCTATAACACACTTCTAATTACAATAAAGTGATGTCACACATGAGCCACAGGAAAGTAAACATTTTGCACAATAACGTGCGTTCGTGCTTCTGCTACAAAAATTTATTCATAAAAGGTCCCTAAATGGTGTTAGTGATAAATTAAAGTAAGCTTGCATTCAGGATGAATGTTTTGCATTAGTTAAATATTTAAATATAAATATTTACAAACAAATATTAACACTTGGGTCTCCGTCAGTGGTCAGTTAAGTCATACACTGTAAAATAAAATAAAATAAAATAATAATAATAATAACTAACAAATTAAATCAAGCTTAAATACAGCTTTAATTTTTAAGTGGTGCAAAAGGGACAACTTACAGTTCATTACACTTTTTAACCACTTTGCATTTAATTATACTTATAAAGAAATCCAGATTAAGCTTTAAACACATTTAATATAAATTGCATAAATTATGATAAGATTATTAGGATTTAAATATTTGCCCATGTGCAGCCTACTATATGATCTAAATATTTTTTTATTTTTTTTTTATAAGTTAGGCTCGCATCGAAGTAATAATAAATGACATATCGATCATTCCTGATCATAACAAGTTCGTTTTTACACAACAAGCAAAAACAACAACGACAGTATAACGCCAAGCGTCTTTGCACGTGTAGGAGAACGATGTAACCTTCACAGCGCTGGCGTCTTTCATAATAAAATGGGTGCAATAATTAACTGCAGGACTGCCGATTCTGCCAATAATTATCCAGTAAATTGGTCGCATAATTAGGCAGACGAGCGCAGGAATTGGACCGCGCTCCGAACCACGAACACGCGCATATACGCTCACTGAGCTCGCAGCAGTACAATTAAACAGAACAAGCCTGATATACAATACCAACCCCGCACAAAACATATCCTTAATGACAAATGCAGAGTATCCCGAAGATGCATAATTGCCTAACCATTCACCAAGTGTGGGTCTTGAAATATTAAATGGATGGTGTGAGAATAGCGCGCTGTAAACAAGGGAACTGCCGGGGTGCCTCTCTCACATGCCCCCAGAAGAAGGCACACAGTTCAGCCTCACGATGCAACGCAGAGGGGGGAAAGCTCGTCGTTGCATATTTCACACTCTTATTCTTATAAATCCAATTATTACTATTCATTCCCAGAAGTGAGAAACAGGAATGTGGATGCTGAATTTGGCTTGGTACAACTGCACTCCGCTGACGACCAAAAAAAAAAAAAAAAAAAAGGAAAGAAAGAAACACCAGTAAAGATGGCGGTGTCTGACGGATTAGTGGCACTGTATTGCTGCTTTTTTCTTCTTGAGATGTCTGTGCGTAATTTTGCCCTTTTGTTCGGGTATGCATTATCTTACCTGTTTTCTCTTTGATCTCGCAGAGGACACTGAAGAGGGCTGGCTTCATTCTGTGACAGTTGAGCCCATGTTTCCTGTGCCATTTGGGAGCAAGAGACGAGATTGATATATAGTCACTTAAAACTCATAATTCTGTCGCAGTAAAACTATATAAGACATCAAGCCTCGAGTTTAAATGTAACCTTAAACTGCATTAGTTTAAAGGTGATAAACACATATAGGCAAAGCTGGCTTTACACACATCACAGAAGTTCAAAACAAAGAAATTAGTAGCCAATATTTCTATTCATTGTCAACAAAAAAAGTTTTGTAGTTGCTAAGGGCTGTAAAAGTATCAAGGCCTTCTTAAGTTTAGAAGTAGGAAAGTGTGATGTAGAAACTTTTAATGAGATGCCCACATGTGTTGAGTAGGCTACTTTACCTGTGTATCATTCTCAGAGGCATTTTTTTAATACCAGCTATAAGTTTAGTGAAAAGTAACTGTGCTATCCTGTCTAAACTTTATAACTTGAGACATTGTCATTTTAACATGTGATACGGCCACCTGGATTTCAGATGCAAACGTGGCTCTCAAGGTATTACTCTATTAACATTTGTGAAATATTAGAGTTGGGACGAGAGTTTCAATGAGTGGACAGGAGGCTACTATAAAATAAAGTTAGCTGTTGCAACGTGTGAATGGAAGCACTACAAGCTATTTTACAAATAAAATGAGAAAGCATGAATATAAAGACTTTCTCAACAAAACAATATAAAGGTTTATATTAAAATAAAAATGCACCAACTTTGCTTGCGCCTCGTCCAGGCTTTGGTCGGTGATGGTCATGATCTGATGCAGAATGTCACCGATGTCTTGTTTTCTTCCATCCCCATCGGTTCCGTCGTGTCCATGTGGAGGCGGCAGAGCCATGCCTCCCTGTACCGAGTGACCGGCCAGGCTGACACCGCCGAGAGCCTGCATGATCCGGGCTTGCTCGTCCATAGTCCGCCGCAACACAATCAATGCGCTCGTGCTCAGTCACTGAGATGGGTGAAATAAAGTCGGATAATGCACATGCAAAAACAACTTGATTATTTCATGTGCGGTGGTTAACGGGTCGCTATCGTGCACAAAATATTGACCGTGAAGCAACGCAGCAAATACGATAAATCAGTGGATGAAATATAGTGGAATTGATGTCCCAGGAATCACTTTATGGAAAATATTTAAATCGTCTTTGATCCTCCTGTATGAATGTCCATCGGAGAAAAATTAGCGATGCTATTTCGTGCCTATTATTTAAGTAAACTTCAGCGTTCAGGTGACAGTGGTTGCCCGTTCAATCCTGTCCGAATCTTCATGCCAATTTGTCTTTTTCTTTGAAGAGCTGGGGTCCTTTGCAGATGTCTGGAATTCTTATTTGCGGTCTTCTTAGGATAATTTCGCCTTGTGCACTTCTGGAAAACTTGGACAAATCCGTAGTATTACAAAGAGTTGCAAGCAAAACATCCCATGCCTCTGATGGAAAGCGACAATTAATCAAAATTAATGATTATGTAATTAAAAATAAGCACATTGAGTGTGAACAACAGGCAAAAATATTGCCTTTGAAAAGATTCTCCAAAAATAAAATATAACAAAATAAAAGAAGTCGAGTGAAATAAATTAAACCATCAGCACCGGCGACCAGAGCTATAAAGATTGTAGGAAAAAAATATAAAAACGTATAAAAAAAAAGTTTTCTCACTTTCAGTAGGGAAAATAGAAAAACTGGCGAAAAAATTAATCACGCGCCATAAAGCGATGCGCAAAAATATCTGCTGGCGGAAATTTATGAGTCGAGCGCGCGGGCTGTGTGTGCTTTATGTTGTTTGATGGCAGCGGTAGTGAGCGATTGACAATGTGCCAATGCCATTCACTCAGTGCGGACGTGTCAGAGAAGAAAAAAAAGATACAAAATCGACATCAAAATGCACGCTCCGCCCTGCAGAGGAGGGGTCTTAGATTCTTGTCACTTCTCGCCGAAACCCCCGAAAACAAAATGCCAGTTAGCTACTAATGATACTGCTGGTGATGATAATGATGAGACCAGAACATCAAATCAACAGCGTTTAAGTCTCCACTTTACGCGTGCCTCATTTAAAAGCGCGCCCGTGCATTGAGATGCAGTTACATTATAACCATTTCCAATAAAACAAACAAAAGGTCGGAGTTTTATATTGTCTGATTCAAACTAATAATGAATTGCACGGGCCCCCTCGCTTCCTTACACCATAGTATGGTCGCCTCCAACAAGCCGTGCTCGCAGGGGCAGGAAAGCAGAGGACATGTTTATAATATTGGAAATAGACGCCGCGAACCAATCAGCGAAGAGTCCGCGGTTGAGCGACGGCCCCAATGACCAACGGCTAGCTCCCGCTGAGCAAGAACTCCCGCCTTCAGAGCTCAATACCTTTGCTACGGTTGTACAGAGAGATATCAACTTCTGATTGGCCGTTGCCAAGGGTGACATCTACTGCAAAAGCAGGCGGCGCTGCGCAGCGCTCCTCGGCAGTTGCTATGGTAGCAGACTGCTCGGTGGGCTTGAAGCAAAGAGACACACTGAAACATATCTGCGCCTTCCTCCGGTTGCCTCGCTTCTAACACACGCTTTACTAAACCCACTGTGGTTTTCCCGCCAAACCACTGTATTTCCGATTCCAAATCACTACATTTCACGTAGGCTGGCGTTGTTGCGATTTAAAATGCGTTTTGTTCAAAGTCATAAACCTATATAGTTTTGTTGAGAGCTCATCACAGACCAAAAACGATTCCAAAGGATATGTGTGTGTGTGTGTGTGTGTGTGTGTGTGCTAACTCCACTATACAGATTTTTATCAATTATATGTATATTTTACTAAAAGCACTGTATTTTTATTGTTTTATTGCCTAGCTCATTTTATTAAAGTTTACAGTTCACATCTTTATGAGAAACTTAAGCTTTTGTTCCCCCTACTGCTTATACATTGCATTGATGTGTTCAATTATTTTATTTTGAATTTCATCTATTTTAAGAAGGTAGCAATAATCTAGATTTATAATGGTCAAAAGCATTCCGACACTATTTATTGCACTAATTGTATCTGTAGGTACAAATGAGCTGATTTCATTTTATTTGTGAGTGAAAAGTAAAAAGTTGCACTTTGCCACGAGACACTGTATGTACCTACAGGTTAATATTCATTATGAAATCCTCTGGTGCCATAGCTGAGGTAATGCGTTTCGGCAGGGTTGCACTTGTGACATGACAGCCACTGATGTGATGGGACTAATTACCAAGAATCAGAGACACATACCGAGGAAACAGAGCTGTTAATTTTTGCACAGTAAGAAAGTCAATCAGACACCCTTCCAAAAACACCAACATGTGATGCTACGCTGAGAATTTGTGAAAGCTGGCACCAGAAAGTCCCGTTCCATAGTGCATGAACTGACTGAAGGCCCTGTGGACTGCCTCCATCACTGACACACTCAACACGGGAAATTAACACAGGCTAATTAAAGAGCGAATAATCAGATATGCAGAAAATCAAAACTTCCTCTGGGATGAACCAGTTGAGGATAAACATTGCGAATAGCACTGAAGGATCTGTCAGCATGCCTGAAGCTTCAAGAGCTTCATGATATTCAATTTATAGCATTTATTTTGATGCCAGAGTGTTTTTAAAAAAATGTAAGTACATATATGTAGACATGGTTTTGGTGATGTAGATTCTAGATTGTAGAATAATGAGATCACAAAGTGCTGTAACACAAATTAAGATAATTTTCACTTATTAAATATGAGCTATATGAGTTAAAACAAAATTATTTAATGGCTGGTCTATAATTTGTTTTGTGTTTATGTTAATAAATGTTAAGTGAACGAACTGGTCTGAATCAACAGTTTCTGATATATAACATCCACACAAGTCTTTCATCTATGTTAATAATCTGTTCCAGGTGGCAAGTGTGTAAGTGTTTTTAACCTCGTTTCCAAAGTAAAAAAATAAAATAAAATAAATAAAAAAAAGTGTATACTGTATATTTGCTGCATTAACTGCATAATCTAATAACTACAGTGTATTTGCTGTATATTTGCTGCATAAACTTGAGGAATGTAACAGACGTTTTGTTATCTTAATGGGGACATTCCATAGACCTTTCTCGCTCTCTCTATATATATAAATTGGTCCCAAAAATATAGTGATGTACGTATACACACACACACACATACACACACGCACACTGTTTTTAGTTTATGTTTAATATATTTGTTAGAATTTCATTGGATTTTGCATTACTTTTTGAACAGATAAATACAGAAATATTTGAGTTACATATTTCATTATGTTGAGTAATTTAATGTGATATTTAGGCTATATCAGACAGACAATTTCGGCTACATGGTCCTAAATACACTACAATATGATGTTGTTCTGTAACAGTTTGATATAAGCACCATATTTAATACTCAACAGTTGGCTTTTGATTTACACATCAATCCTCCTGAACAATACAGATCAAACAGTAGAATTTATAGTGGCATATTTACTTCAACTCTTGTGTATGAATTGGTGTTCAGAGCAATTGATTAAATTCTTCGGGTGCAATAAGTGGGTGATATATTAGTCATGGATCATGTTAACACAGTTACTGGATACTGAGCAAGAATAATGAGCTCACCTTTAATTAACCATTTCACACATATCACAGAGTAAGACAACATGCCACAAGCCCTGTAATTCAATTGTTTTAGCTGCGACTGAGTGCATGTGTGTGTGTGTGTGTGTGAGTTTCACCTTCATTTATATAGTCGTTGTCATTTTTATTATCAGTGTGTAAATGAACTAGATTGAATATAGCATGTGTGGCTGACAGATTATGGATTTTTAAAATCACAAACATCCAAAAATCACGAAACGACGCTGTAACACAACATCTGTGTTTATAAGCACGTCACATGAATTTAAGCAACATAACATTTAGAAGTTGTCGAAGTTAGGAAGCAGACAAGAGGCACTCGCTCCCTCGTTCTTTTTAGCAAGCTGTGTGGTTCGGCTCTTTCATATTCACTTGACCTTGAAGTATCAGCCCAGCACACTCCTGAGTTTAGTGAATGGAAGTCCCAGACCCACTGCATTTATCACTGAAATACTGTGCTGTCAGGTGGCTCTGTATACCTGTCATAGAGGGCTCAAAGGAACAGCTCCAGATCCTCTCCTCCACAACACCGCATGATTCTTCATTGCCTTACGTTGCATGCCTTTTCACCATTGTTTTCAGCCATATGTCAACATAATTCATTTTCCCCAAGTATGACAGCAAATCTTTTGGTGGGAGGGGAAAAAAAAGACACTTCAGCTTATTGTGGTCATGATGCCATGCTTACATAATGACATAAACACAATTTCTATTATTGGATGTTTACTGCCTACTTCCTTCAGCCAACTTAAAGCGCAGTACACCTATATACTGTGCATCTTGAAAATATCAGCCAAAGTTTCTCCCAAATATGGCCATTGTAACCTCGCTGTTGTCAGTAGTAACTGTTGATATTATTGCTCTTGGACAGAAGCCCACCATTCAGGATTATTTTCACTAATGATCACACCAGGCTTTTTTTTTTTTTTCCCCTACACATACTAGTTTTTCACCCCAAGTGGTTACTCTTAATTTTGGAGAGAAAAACATTATCAAAAAAAAATAAAAATAAAATATTTTTAGCAGTTATCGTGCCAAAAAAAGTCAACCACAAAAAAACACTTTTGCAAAAAAAAAACAAAAAAAAAAAAAAAAAAAACTATTGCATAAATGAATGCATACCAGATTCTGCATCACAATTGTATCAGATATCATATAATAAAACATTAAAAGTATAACAGACCCTTTTCACATTTGCAGGGTTCTCAAAAGAGAAAGTCATAATAGTTGGGTAAACGATTGGGTAACTACAACAAATATAATTTTTGTGTTCCCATTTGCTCCAATAGCAAAAGAAAAATCCATATAGCATTTCTAAAAAAAAAAAAAAAAAAAAAAATTGAGAAACTGAAGTTGGTTGAAAGAGAGAAAGATGTCAAATTCCTGATATTCTCTCAGTCATTGTATTAGAAACACTTATGCAGCAGCATTAACTCGTTTTCTGAAATTTAAAATGTAACACTAGGTATAACTTTATAAATGTACAGTACAAATAAAAAAATTAATAAATAAAATAAATGCAAGAAAATATCAAAAATGTTGCAAGAATTGATAACTGTAAAATGTGTCATCAAATTTTGTGAAAAGGGTCCATAAACTGAGTTAGATAAGAAAACGATGTTAAATGATGTAGATATTATTGATGTAAATAATGATGTAGATATTATTTATTGTTTATTTAAAAATTAATAAAAAGCCAGCACAATACTACTGTACATAGCTCCTTTTTATCTCTTCAATATTTAATAACACTTAATTATTTATAACTTATTTAAGCATATAGGGGTGCTAATTAGTCACAAAATCGTTCTTATCTGACAGGTTTAATTGACAGTCTCAAAACAAATAGCCCCTGTCTCATAACATACACATCATTTCCAGGAGAATTAAGTTTTTGAAAACTGAACAGGCTGTCACCTTACTTTTTTTTTTTTTTTTTTTGTAGTGACAGCCAAAAAGGGGCCCACAGGTGTCTCAGAAAGCAGTGACTGTGTTGTCATAATTCATTTAGGCATCCTTCTGCAAAGCCATAATTACCTAATTAGCTTGTTAATTAGGAGATTAGCATTTACTGATAGAGTGGCTTGTTTAGTGAGGGGTGGAGTGGAGTTCCAGTGGAGTAAGTTACGAATGTGTTGCCTTAAAGTGCCTCCCAAGTCATTTCGCGCTCTATTCAGGTCAGATCTCAGCCTTGATGAAAAGGTGTTAATAATATTGAAAAGTTATGCAAATTGATGGTTTGAGCATCAACTTTATTGATAGATTTTGAAGTTTCAATGGAACTTATTTTCTTTAATTTTATCATCAAATAGCCTGAGAAACACAAACATACCTTTGCAATGTGTTTAGGATTCCAGCTGAACTGCTGAGCGTTGCTCTCTGTCTCATTGCCCGGGTTACAGCACAAGTAGTCTAGAAACTCAATAGCCTCTCGTCTATATGTCGCCAAGTCATGTCCTGTTGCTGAGGAAGATTGGAGGAAATGACTTGAACGGACAGTGCCAGAGACGTTACTAACCATGTTAGCACCAGTCTCTTATCTAGTTTATGTGTTTGTTTATTCATTTCCCGATATTCACTGCATGCAGGTCATATATCAATGTTACCGTCAGACATGCTTTATGTTTAAGAAGGCCAGTCTTGGGCAGTAAATAACTAGAAGTAGTGAAAGTAATCATTTCGGTGGTGTTACCAAGGCTACTTTTTAAGGTTACTATTTTAGGTCATTTTTATTCAACACACAGCTGTAGCGAATAATAAAACGCACTCTCCTACACTGTGCTTTCTTTCATATGTAGAATTGGGAAATCTGGTTCATTTTAATAAACCAGGCTCATGAAAATCAAGAAGTTCAAATAAACAATTTGCTCTCTGTGGAATACTTTATCTTCAATTTTTTATATCAAAATATTAAGTTAAACATTCACTAAAATTACTATGCTTCTGACTTTGTTGTAGATCTTGAAGCATGTCTAGTTTTAAGTGTAATAATCACACACACACACGCATACAAAACACACAGTAGTATTTATTAAAAATATAAAATTAGCATTTAGTTGCTGGTTACCTAGTAACGTAGCTAAATTTTAAAACTTTAAAACATTTTTTAAAGTGATTGTAGTTTAACCCTTAAATGATTCTTCTTCCTTCTAATATTTGAAAATCTGATCCTTTAACAATATGACATTGTTTTCCTTATACATATTATTAGCTTGTAATTTGCGCTATACAGTTTCAAAGTAGTTTCTCTGATGCTGGTTAGTGAGTCTGTTTTGAATTATAGCTAATATTAGGATTTAGAAAAAAAGTTGTTTTTTTTTCACACTAGTCTTTCTAGTGTGTTGTTAAGTGTAGTTTAGATAGCGTGACTGCTTTGTTTTTCCAATTTCTTTTTATGATCAAAAAGGAAAAATTGTTATCTAACTGAATGCAGTTTTCATAATTGTCTTATTATATTTTTTAGGGGTGAAAGAAAATTAAAACATTAATTCTATTTTTACGGTTCTGGTCTATATATGTCCCTATAGCTTAACTTCTTCACCCAGCAGGCATCCTCTTCATTCAATCAAAGCTGCTTTGTCTCTCTCCCAGGCCAGGTTGATAAATAAGAGGGAAATATTGTGTCTGCCAGGGCATGTTGTTAACTCTCCCCCTACAGTCATTAACTCATTTCAAGTGCAATCATAGAGTGGGAGGTAAATTAACAAACCATTAAAAAAATGTTATAAATGCACAATTAGCATGCCAACATTTACAGGACACATTCATGGTGCTGCAATAATTTTTGTCAGGGCGGATCTATTTCGTCCCTCCTCTCTCCATATTTGTCTGTCTGTCTGCCTGTGTGCTGTCTCTCTCTGACCGTCAGTCTCTACAGACATTTTGGTCTGGTGCCTGTTTGGCGAAGAAATTGAGGGAATGAGGCCTGATTTAATAGATCATTGGTGGTGGACACTCACTTCTTACATCATAGATCTGAAGAAAGAAAAGAGGCAGACAATGAGAGGAAAAGAAAAACATATGGGAGACATGGAGGTCTTTTCCCCTTCCATCTTCCCTTTTCATTTGCTCCATTATTAGTTGTGTTGGTTGGATGAATTACGTGCCGGTTTGTAATAGTAAGGGTGATGATACAGCAAAGGGCAGCCTGCATGAGGCACTGCAGAACCTGGAGAATCTCTTTCTCAGCTTCCTGGGTCGATTGTAATAGGGTCATTAGCTAGTCTGGATCATATTTTAACATTTAGCCCCAGGTTATTGCATGTAACTTGCTTGATGGTCTCTGATATGAGATTACTGCTAAATCGATGAGCTAATGAAACCGTAATGGTGTATTTCAATCAAATATCAAATTAATGTTTTTTTTATAAAGTATCGCATCGTTTTGACAGGTTAGTAACAATGTCCTGTTAAAAAGAAATAGGCCCCTCAGGTTGTAAAAAAGATCTTTAACATTTCTTAAATCATCGGACAGAGCCTGATAAAAACGTTAGCGTGCTTTTTTCCCATTGAGTGGAGAGCGGTTTAGCCTTTAATGTATTGGTTTATCGTTTGACAGCTGATTAAAATTCGTTTAAAATATAATTAGGCGATTATGATATTGCTTTTAGACCACCGTGCAATAAACAAGAAGTTAACTTTGAGTAACATACATTTTTAGACAAGATATTGCCTGTTACTTTTCCAGTTTCGATCCACCGTGGAATACAGTTTCAAACGAAGCCAAAACAGAATCAAATGTCACCGATAAACAACCGTGAATCGTTTTGAAAATGAATCGTTTGAGGGAATGATTCCATGATTCACACACAAATACACTCGCTTGCATCGTTCCTGAGTGGATTAGCATTAAAGTCCTTGTTAGTATTTTAAACGAATCTGTAAAGTAAATGATTCGATAGCGCTTCGATTCTGAATAAATCAGTAATTTTGAACAAATTATTACAGTGAATAGTTCAATGACTCACCCATACCAAAGTCTCTTTAAAATAGATTTTAAGATTTTATACAGTCTTTGCCCATACGTTTCATTCTTAGATTAGTGATTCTGAAAGAATCGTTTGAGTGAATGATTCATAAATTCACATAGAATACAATCAATTGTCACCACCTATTGGCGTAATAATGTAACATGCTGAAAGAGAAAAAAGTATTGTGCAAAAATCTAGTATTTTAGACCATAATAAAATGCGTTTATAAAATGCATATATGTATATATATATTTTTTTATTTTTTAAAGCAGCTACTAGTTTTAGTAAAGTAAATATTAAGTAAATACCATCGATTCCAAATTTTTATGCATACATTTTTATGCACTTTTATGCACACATTTTTTTTTTTTGAGTGAGAAATAAAGTAAACTTGTGAACTTTCCAGTGCAGTGGTATCATTGTACAAAATCAGCTTACTACAACAATGAAGAAGTGTGTCTTTTACAATGTTTCAGGTCTCCCATCACACATTTTCCTCAAATAACTGAAAAAAAAGAGCCATAAGCAACATTTCCTTCACACATGTAATGAAAGCAATGGCATCCCAGTTTAAGGTTTGGCCTGTGTTTCAGAGTCTCTCCTATTCCAGAGTACAGGGACATGTGAGTAGATCCAGCCGGGCCTCCTCCTCCAGCTCTGCTAAGGGCAGGCAGATGTAAGGGATCAGGGGCAGACGTGGAGCCTCGCAGGGGGAAGGTGAGAGGTACACAGCCTCTCCGCTCCCAGTGATCAATCATTCTCCACTTGTCCTCCTCCCTGGCCCGCAGCTGTTCCTCCAACATCTCCTGTGGAAACACACTCTTCACTTTGCTTAAAATTATTACACAGACCATAAACCCAGAGAGGGAAAGCTCTGTTAACACTAGTGCACAGGGCAGTCACTGTAACCTTTAAGATGAGCCAGTGGTGCTTTGGACGAGAGCCATATATACCAGCAGGCGCTGGCTCGCCTCTTTCTTTTCATACCTGTGGAACTGATGTTTTTGCTGTGGAATTTATTTGCCACTCGCAGCCCAATTTCAGGAGCAGCACTGATCCCCTTGATGACGGCTTGGACCACGGCCTTCATTCCAAGGGCACGCTATCCGGAAAGCTTGTCAAATTACGAAGGTGTGCAGGCCCGTTTTGACAACATCATAAAACAAGCAGCCAGAAATTGTTGACCATCACGATGATGACTAGAATGATTATGTGAAGAGGTGGGATTTCAGATTGCTTTTCTTTCCTTTCGTACTGTGAAGCGAAAAACTGCTTTGATACAATAAATAAGGTACTGAACTGTTTTTTTTTTTTTTAGATCCCAGTACTGTCCTTGATTTGAAAATGTTAGTACAGACAGCCTGAATATCTCCTATTACTACTCGCTATTGATTTTTGGTACAATATGCCAAGTCTTATCATATGAGGAGCATTCATTTGACCTAGAAAAAGTCAAGTCATCACCACCATTTATGTGCACAGATTTATCAAGTATAGTGGTGTTTCTGAAAGAAAATATTCCGGGTTCAGTACAAGTTAAGCTCAACAGACAACATTTGTGGCAAAATATTGATTACCACAAATAATGAATTTCCACTTTTCTTTAAAAAAAAAGAAAAAAAAGCACAAATCAAGGTTACATTGAGGCACTTAAATGTTAAAATCCTCACTGTTTCAATGGTATAACCACAATACATTATCAGTACACGTTAAAATGAATTCAGTGGGGAACAAATTCCTTTTCTGTGTTATATTCAGTTGTATACTTTTACTTATTTGCCATGACAAAACACAGCAAAAACCTTAAAATGACAATAAAAATGATTATTTAACAGCAGTTTTTTAACAGTTTTTTACAACTCAAATAAAACTACTAAAAGTAGCCCCATTCACAATAATCACAATTTTTGCTTTACTATATATATATATATATATATATATATATATATATATATATATATATATATAGTGCGTGTGTTTGTGTGTGTGAGTGTGTGTGTGTGTGTGTGTGTGTGTATATATATATATATATATATATATATATATATATATAATTAAAAAAAAATATTTAATTTAAAAATATTTATATGATACAGGAAACAATTATTTTGCAAATTCTTTGTTTGAAGCATCCGCTTACTCTTAGCACAACAGCACATTCACAGATATTAACTCTATACCAGGACCAGGTATGTGACTGGCATACCAACCTGGCCACTCCTACCCATTTCTGCTTTAACACAGATCTAGGAACAGTAATCCATCTATTTCTGCTCATCTGCTATGAATTAAACATAGACGCAGGTCAGCACACAGTGTGTCTAAATCACTGCAGCCCGTCTGCCCTTAGCTCAACTTCTCTATTGACATAATGTCAGATATGACACTATTACTCAGCGAGTGGCGATGGTCATTTGATAAATAGTACCATAAATTGTTGACAAAACAATTTGTGATGTATTATGCTCGTGATGGGTTGTACTGCTTATCAAATCAAGTAATCTGGTGGCAGACACCATTAATCAGCCTAATGTGCATAATCCTGCTGCTGATGGGAGAAGACTTGCAGATTGTGGATGGTTTTGTACGCAGTTCTCTGTTTTAGATTTACCCAACACACTTAGAAAATAAAGGTTCTTTGTTGGAATTTATGGTTCAAAAAGTTTCCAAAAAGGGGATTTTCGCAGCAAAGCCATAGACGAACCGTTTTTGGTTCCCCAAAAAACTTTTTTTTTTGTGTGTGTGTGTGTGTGTGAACAATATTTTAATAATATAAAGAACCTTTTTCCTCTACACCACTGTTGGTACATACATTTCTAAGAGTGTATACTCCTACAAATAGATTCCAAAAGGGTGTTTTCACAGCAATGTCATGAAAAACAAACAAAAAAAACTTTCTCCAAAAAACCTTTCAGTGAACAGTTCTTAAAATAATCATTTTGTGATGAACATTTTAATTATTTAAAGAACCTTCTGTCCAATGGAAAGGTTCAAGGTTCTTCATGGAGCCATAAATAAGCGTGAAGAAAGAAATGGTTCTTTTTTGGAACATTTCACTGACAGGTTCGTTGAGGAACCAAAATTTGTTCTTCTGTGTCATTGCTACGAAAACTTATTTTGGATTGTTCAGCATCTATATTGAGTGTATGTTGATGCTACAATTTTCTTTTGTTTTAGTTTATACTGCTGAACTAGAATTTCTCTCACATTCTTACATTTCTTTTTTTTTTACATTTTAAAGTATCTCTTCGACAACCCTTTCCCTAACAAATCTGAATGTTTTCATAACTGTAGCATTTTTAAAGTATATATGTGCATAAAACACATATTTATGTCTCTTAAATTCCCATTTGATATCTGTGTGAAGCATTAAAAGACTTTAATTGTAACAGACACATTCTAAAATTTTTCAAATCTCATTTCAAATGATTCTGTATGGAAAAAGTTTCGAATTATAAAAAAAAACACAATTTATCTCAGACCGGCAGTCATGTCATGTTGGTTCTTAGCCGATTCCATTACATTCTCTCTCCTCAGTAGACTACACACTCTGTAGTGCCGCTGTGTGGTGTGTTTCCACGCTAAGTGAGCAGCGGATATCTCAGCTATCTCTGCTAGTGAACTTGCTCATCTCTCCTGTCAGATACAGATGACAGAGTGTTATTTTCAAAAGCCCACCACAGACAGGAGGACTTGTTTAATGTGTGACAACATCCTGTGATCACTCAGCTCTCTGTATTATGAGCAGAGCTTTGTATGTCCATTTGCAAAGGCTCAAAGACTTGAAGCGTCTGAAGGAAGGAGCGACAGATACAGACACAATGTGTGGAAGTCCACGAGAGCAACACAAAAGCTGCTTATCAACTCTTGATAAGAGTTGAAAGGGTTTGCCTTTGTTTCTGCTGTCCGCATCACTTGTAATTGAGAGGCTGTCTAATGTTGAAATGATTAAAACTGAACCATTCACACACCATTAAGACACCATGACTGTCAACCCTGCAGGTTTACAACATATTTCAGTATTATGTCTTTACATTCGTTTTTTCCCTTGCCTTAATGTGTCTTTTGAAGCAAAAACCAAGAAGCTTCTGAAGACGTTACTGCTCAGTCAAAAAAAAAAAATTAAATAAATAATAAAATAAAAAATAAAAAAATAACCTGTACAAAATGTAAACTGTTTTAAACTTCACAGATTTTTTTTTTCTGTAATTTTCCAAATATCTTTTGTCTAATATTTCAGTACAACTTTATAACTTTCATTAATAATATTAACAAACATTGTCTTACAATGCTTCACAGATAATTAATGTACATTCAAGTAGTTAGAAACATGAGTCATACTGTATATTTTCATAAATATTCACATTTGAATATACATTAATAAATCTGTTAATCATAATAACCTATAACCTTCTTGAAAGTTACTATAAACAATGTTTTAAAAAAATTGTCTTTCACATAAAACTGCAGATTATACAGTTGAAAAGATTCTTTACAAAAATAAGGTAAATAAGGTTAATATCCTCCTGTTAGATATGACAACAGTGTCTGATCAAATTGATTGCATTATTAAAAATGCTAAAATATTATATGTGAAAATTACCCATACAAAAAAGGTAATTCTAGGATAACTTTTTTTTTTTTTTTTTTACCCATGTATGACATCGCCTGTTTCACTCTTTGCCATTGTTTTAATGTAGTCTGTGGTGAAAAAGTGATCAGAAGGCTTCTTGCCCTTTGCTAATTAGAAACTACCATGAAAAGCCTGGAGATTTATGAAAGGGTTCACACATACACCCGTAAGTCTTTCCTGTGCACCGGTTTAAAGTCAAGCAACCTTGAGACGGAGGGAAACAGATTGCTCACAAAAAAAGAAAACATGTTCATGCGGCACATTTCGAACAAAGATTAATTAAAAAGCTAATTGCGATACATATTTTTTACAGAGAGAAATTGAGGCATTTTTAAGAGTGATTCATAATTTCCACCATCTTTATTATTAAGAAAATTTCCTCTCCAGCCAAAAAAGCTCTTCTTTTTTTAGCTTGACTAATAACATCAGGCCTTTTTTCTGCTGTTTTGTGAATGAGGTAAAAACCATGGATTGCAAAGGTCTGCTGCTTGCTGGTGAATGCATCTGTAAAACATAGTAATTAAGTCAAGCTGTCAATCATTAGAGGGTCCGGTGGGGAGTGGGTGGCAGATGAGGGGCGTTAAAATCTCACTTTTAAAAGAAAAAGAAAAAAAATCACTGAATGAATCTAAAGGTCTGATCAATACATTTTGGCATTTTTTTAATTTTATAGAAATTTTATATATTTTTATCCCTTATCCATTTTTTATTTATAATTTTATAATATGGATTGATGTTTGACTAATGTATGTTACTTTCTCTTAGCAATGAATAATTCTACATTCAAATAAGTTACATTAAACTAAAAGAATTTTGCGAGGAGCATTCTTAAAATCACCCTGTGGTTTGGTAATGCAAGTAATGCTAACTTGAGCTTCCCATGCATTGAATCAAATGTGCTGATAACAGAGCAATAAGGTAATGGCTGCTCAGTCTAATTTCTCTGCTCGTTCTGCCAATACATGTACTATAAATCTGAGGGTGTTTTTAGTGCTATTTGTTTCCAAAAAATGTTAACTTTGTGAGCGGAGCGGAGCGGTACATAATGCAGTGCTGTTGCCTGTTCATCTCTCATGAATGTGCCGTTTCAGCACTGCTGAAGTCATTAACAGTCCCTCTGGTTTAATGAGTAAACCCAGTCTAATCTAACATTCACCACCCCATTTTCTCATTTAATACTCAAATCGTTTTTAAAAATTGATAGCTGTAACTTTGCTTTTTTTCAGACACAATAAGATGAATAGCATTAAATGTGTTTTCTTGGAAACAGAAGGTGAAGTTTACTCTCCTTTAATGAAGCCACATAACATGCATGCTAAACAACAATAGTCATAATAAAACTAATAAGATAAAATATGAAATTGTGAACTTTATAGCCGTTGTTATTATTATTAATTTTATTAGCAGATCTGGGATCAGCAAGCCATCTACACTGAAAATCTTGAAGTTGGAAGTAGTGAAATAGTGTTTCTTGTAAAATGCGCTCCAAATAATTCAATTTTATTTACAACTTTGAAAAAACTAAATTCCACTGTATTTCTGTTTATCTGCTATAAATTAAACATGACCAACTAAAAGTGTCTAAATTAATAATTATTATTTTAATAATTATTAATAATATCTCAAATATATATATATGAGGCTTATGCAAACATGGTCAACAAATGGTTTCTATTATTTTATTATTTTTCAATTCTATTCATTCCTTTAACAAGCATTATTAGTATTATTATATAATGTAGACTACTAAAAATGATAATGCAGCATGCCCATGTCACAAATTACACATTACAATTAATAATTAGTTAATCACTGTCAAATGCTTGAAACACATTTTCTAAATTTGGGGAACATACACATGAACTCATGTTTACGTTTAGGGTAATTTACCCTCATACCAAAGGGATTTGTAATGGATGCGTGTCTGTAAGCTCTGTGTTTATCTGTCTTCCAGTGTAGCAGAAAAAAGCTAACCACATCCACATCGTCTAGCGTCGGTGGCAGACAGACACAGAGAAAGAGCCTATACATGGGAGATGACCCGTTAATGCGGTCTGTCCTGTATGCTTTAGCCGCAATTCATTTTAATTGTGCATATGAAGTTTAAAGTATTAGTGTCAGGTAAAGATTCATTGCTGCGGTTTGATTTAAGGCCGGCCTAATCAGAAGCAACCATGTGTTCTGGCAGATGTTTACATAAGCCTCACTTGCTCCCTGACAGGAGGTTAAAAAGTACAGTTGTGGTAATCAATTGTGGTGTGCCAAGTCAGATGCACGAGGCAGATTGAATTAAGCAGGCTTGCAGATTTATGTATGAGGAGACGCCCAGCCAGGGATACAACATTCATCTGAGTCGGAGCAGGGGGGTCTCGGAACACCCCCTCCCCAGTTCTGCTGTTCTCCTTTGTGTCTTGTCGCTGTACCGGACTGACACACGATATCGATGTTGATGCGAAGTAAACTTGCATAACGAAAATAGGTTAGAAAGCGTCTCCAAATGAACAAGAGCAGTTTTTCGCTCACGACTCAGATTGTTACACACTTCTTCGCTCACAACAGACAGAGACAGAGTAAAGAGTCTGAACGGCAAGAACAATTGAAGTCAGATTATGTCTGGTTCAATGGTGACAATGAGGCAGCGGAGGAGGGCGTGATTGGAGAGAGAGAACGAACAGAAGGAAAAATCATTAGTTCTCTTCTTTCATGTTGATTGCAGGCACGTAATATGACTATACAAAAGGAACATCTAACAGGGCCGCTCGATTGTTTAAAATACCGCCGCTCGAAGATAGTTTCCAACGGGCCGCGCTGAAGAATACGAACATCTGGCCTCTGCTCACAGATACACGTCTCTTTGTTGGGGAAAATGAATACGATCCAGCTCAAACCATCTGACATAAATAGGCTTATTGACCGTGAATGATTTTCCTCTTCCCTCATTTTTCGTCAATTCTGTCAGCACAACATATTCTTCAATGGAACGGGTCAGCATTAAATTAAACCTCAACCAGTTTCCAATAGTAATTAACTTGAGTATATCGCAGGGCTATTATTCACATCTAAGTAACCTTTTAATAGCAGTACTCTTTAAACCCCACTGCAGGTAATGACTTTAAAGAGGCCTTATTAAAAGAGAAATGGTAATGAGCTTTAATAAAGCAGAGCAACTCTGAAATGAAGAAGCATTTTGTATAGAGGAGGACACAGGGACCGGTGTCTGAGCTTCATTAATGAGAATGATGATCCCAGCAGTCCCTCTTCAGTGTGTACATGAAGTTAACATTAACCATGATGGAGGACAGATCTATCCAAGTGGAGAGAGAAATGGATTCCTCTAATCAGAAAAGAGGAACCTGAGTAAATTCAATAAAAGGAGAGTCCTGATAACACAATTCATGCGATCTGCGAAGCAGCAGAGACTTATGGGACATTTCTCACAGAGTAATTACGGCGCAAACCGGAAACGGTGACATTATATAATAATGGATGTGAATCGAACTGAATGTCACAGCTGAGTTTTTGTCGAACGTTATTGTTCGGGGCTCTATTTTTGCTCTTTAATTTGCTAAAAGTTAATTAGGCTTCAGATGTATGATGTATATTTATAATTGGGAGCTGGAAGCAAAGCACAATTATGGGAATAAATTGCTGTTTTAATTTATTTATATTCTCTGCTTTTCGCAGTTTTGGCAAAGCATGAAAGTTTAGAGCGCTGAAGAAAAAAAAAAAAGGAACGAGCAAATAAAACCGCTAATTCTCTGATTTAACATTCGCCAATTCACAAGACAAGCAATTAAAGAAAAACACAGAGAAAACTGAGAGAGAAAACAAGGGATGCAGAAGAACATAATGAAATCAATCTTCTCCAAACAGCTGGAGTTGAATTCCAGCTGACACGAGCACCTGGAATTGCTGCTGGGTACCCAGCGTAGGCCTGTAGAAAACTGCTACACACACACATGCTCAGACACACACCCACAACCACGTTCGCTCTTGGTGGCACTTTGACTGGCACCCCCCGCCGCCTCGTCCTCCCGCTGCGAACGTCGCAGAACGCTGCGGTGACGTTCCTCGACTAATTAAAGGGATGATTTGTGCAACGCTGACTTTTTATTTAATTAATCACCTGCACAAAGCCATAAAAAGCCATCATTTAAAAAGATTCCTGTTAGTTTGCCATGTGCCTAATAGATTATGGTACATTAAAGAAGTGACATGATGATGTATTTTAAAATATGGCCACCTCGCCAGGCTGGCAAACTTCCCAACTTTTTTTTTTTTCCTTTTTTTTGGGGGAGAGGGTTCCCGTTGATACGAATGAAGTGTCAACACTAGCAAAAGCTTGCAAACGATTCCTTTTACCTATTAGGACAACTCACTTTGTATAGGTGCAGCAATTTTTTGCTGCCGCTCTGTTCTGTAAGACTCACGTGTAAATATGAATTAATGATTATACAAGAAGTTAACAAAAGCTCTCTGTCTTTCCTTCTCCTGTGACATGTATTAATTAGTTCAGAAGAAAACGAGTTCATTTGTGAGATGAATAATTTGAGTGTTGAGAGTGTGTCTGTGTGCACATGAATGTGTCACTGTTCGTTTGTCTCTAGAGTGTTGTATGTGAAATTTTAAATGAATTTATTTTCAGTTATTTTGAATAGCGGATGGCTTTCGATTGTTATTGTAGTTTTCTATTTTTATTTGTATTTTTCTTTGTACTAGAAGCTTCACTGAGACAAATTCCTTATGTGTGGAAGCATACTTGAAAATAAATCTCTCTCTGATTCTACAGTCTCATTCTAAAAGTTGTTTTATGTATCTGTGCTATCTTCAAAATAAGAAACAAATTAAAACAACATTAAAATGTAAAACAATTAATCATTATTTCACTGAAAAAAATGACCTTCATATATTTATATGAAAGGCATCCTTTCACTGTAATAACTTCTTATACATATACAATCATGTTACTATATTAATTCATATATACTACATTCATATACTGTAGCATGCCATGACATTTAGACAATTGTAGTCATTTAAATCATTAAAAGAACGTGAATGTCATTGCATTGAAAACAAATTATCATGTGACATACCCACTTAATAAATTAATAAATAGATAGAATAAAATAGACATTTTCACTGAACTCACTGCTGACACTACATTTCTGTGACTAAACTGCCCAACAATGGTAATACAAGTATACAACATGCATTATTACACACAAGTATGGATCTTTCACTAACATATAACATCCCTGCAAACCTGTTTAATATAACACCACAATCTCTTCAAGTAATTTAACCCAAACCTGGTCAGAAATCCCCCAGCTGCAAAGCATGCTGGATAACCAGCAGAATTACAATATAAAACCAGAGCTTTTAAAATGATTAAGAACCGAGTTATATTAAGAATTAACTTTTGAGCCATTTTCTTCAGTGGTTTTAACCAGCTAGTGTGATTTTCAGATTTTCAGCTAGTATGAAGTTCACATGTTCTATTAATATTATTCTATCTAATATTAGTGTTCTTAGTAACAATCTATCTCATTTACTATGGACTGGTTTGATATTTGACAGGGATAAAGTGTCAAAATACATTAGTTTCCATTTTTAAAAACACTGGTACAATTTGAAACCTGTTCTTTGCATGTGTGTGTGTGTGGGGGGGGGGGGGGGGGGGGGGGGGGGGGGGGGGGGGGGGGGGGGGGGGGGGGGGGGGGGGGGGGGGGCATTCATGTGAGTTCAGTTCATTTTTTTTTCTTATGAAGTGTGTATGTGATATGGTATTATTATTATTATTATTATTATTATTATTATTATTGTTATTATTAGTAGTAGTAGTAGTAATATTATTACTATTATTATTATTATTATTATTTAAGTTTGGCTAAAGTTTTACATTTTCCACCCTGACCTATTAAGTTGATATCTCAGTTCTCCATGTCCAACGTCACACAACCTGTCTCTAATTATCTTAAAACAGCAATTAACCATAAATATTTGTTCAGCTCCTTTCACGAGAGCAGTGTGTGAAACAGAGGACTAATGTAATTTGGTTTCAGACCTATCAAGATTAATTTAGCATAGGACATGATGAATGCAGCTGTGGCTGCGTCTGCGATGCATCAGTGTCAGGAGGGCCACTTCGCCCAGATTTTTCACACCAGTCCGGCGTTTGGAGAGACAGAGTGTGGTATTAGTCATTGTTTTTGGGGAAGAGGCCCGCGTGCACTGATTTACTGCCAGACGACGTTCAGCGGAGGAGGCGCCATTAGCCTTGACAATCCTTTAAAGCTATAAAAAATTCAGACTGTGTGAATTTGATTAGCATCTCTCTTGCTTGGTGGGAAGCCGAGCTGAGCTTGTTTTATCTGGGTGGTATTGAAATTGACACACTTTTTTTTTCTTTGCGCTGTGCCAGTAATACTCCAGCAGTGGCAATTTACCTGATTTGACGAAGATTGAAGAATAGGACAGGAGTGGAGCAAGCGAAATACCCTCTTTGCTGAAATCGACTCCAAAAGATGCAGATGTAGCGCACCTGCTGAACGGAACGAAACAATCACAAAACAAGCTATTTGTTTGTGAATTTAAGAACACATTAAGTCTGTCTAGCTCGAAGCAGTAGCAAGGGGTATATTACCTGCTCTGAAATGATGAAGAGAAATCGTTTTACAAAGAAATGATAAAAAGCGCCTTGAGCGAGCTGCAGAAGTAGGGTGCCCGCACACGGGGAAGATGAGCGGGCCTGATTAAAATTTCCATCTTTATCACCAGGCGATCACCCCCCGTGACCGACTGCACGGTGCTGACACTCCTGAGGATATCGATAACTTTTATATGATTGTTGTAAAAGGCCTTTCTTTGAGAAAATGTCACATTTTTTTCCCTTTCTCTGTTCTCACTCTCTCTGTTTTGTCTCCTTCTGAGGTGCTGTCTATAGAGACATATGAGAGAACAGAGGCAATCGCCTGTCAAGGCTGATACTCACTTCCTGTGGAAATATGATGTTGAAATACTCCCCGAGCAGATAAGTGTCTTTACACATGAGCAGCACATTTGATTGCCTTCTGCAGCGAGAACAGAAAGTGGATTACAACTCTCTCTTTCTTACTCTTGCTTGCATGCTCACACACACACTGAGGGAGGGAGAGAGAGAGAGAATAGCTCTCTATCTGAGCATGAATGCATCTTGCCCAATTGTTATATTCCTCCTTTGCACTCATTCACTTTTTTCTCTCTAACGAACACACAGAGAGATGGAAGTAGGAATACGGACCTGCCCTTCACAACTGGAAGAACTCAGTGCTCAAGAATATGAAGGTGCAGTCAGTCTTAAAGGAATAGTTAACCGAAAATTCTGTCATTTTTATTTATTTTTTTTTAAAGGAATAGGTCACTTTCTTTCTTTCTTTCTTTCTTTCCAACCTGTATGACTTCATGAAACTTATGAGGAGAATTTCTGAATAATATTGTGTCCTCACTTTTCAATATACTTTTAATTATACTATATCAAACTATATCTAATTAAACTATATAAAATTGAATATAGACTGGCTAAAGTGACACAAAAAGCACCATAAAAGTGCTTAAGACCTTGTGCACTACATGTTAGTTTTTTGGGAGGAACAGAGCAAAGTTTAAGTCATTATTCAATTAAAATTCTGATATCCATCAGCATGACAGAAGGTGTGCTGTGTAATTCTAATCATTCTCGAAAAAATATCTTGAAAGAAAGTCAAATCTTTTCAATGAATGAGTCTGAATGATGCATGGCTAGACCCTTATATTGGGGAATTAGTCCCAGTAAAATACTGCTGTGAACCATTAAAACATTACTCATAAATCCTCTTCTGGCGATATAGTTTACCATATATGGATGATATTTAAGCAATCATGTCATGTGTTGTCCATCCCACTGTCTGTAATCAAAACTATCAATGTCTGATTTCCAAATGAATCAATTGCTTTTTATTTAATTTGTCAAACGGGTTTGCAAAAGGGTCTGAAATTGTTTGCAATTCAGTTTAAATTCATTTGGATTGTTCACACGCACACTGAATCTTTTGTAACAGTTTCTCACTCCATTTGGGGGAACTTTATTAAGACTGGAAAATAAAAAAGGGCATTGCATGATGTGGATCTTCACCTACAATCCATTGTAGGAGACAAAACTTGCAAATATCTTGTATCATTTGTCAGTGATGAAGCAGCTCTTTATTGTTCACACAGCTTATATCCATAAATCCATAATAGTATAAAAAAAAGAGAATATCAAAATATCGGAGACCCCAGTACAGCTTGAAATGCCCCTGCAACACATCGACTCAAATTTTGTCAAAGTCTGACTGGCCAAAAAAAAAAAAAAATAAAAACATAAAAAAAAAACTATTTTATGTTGAATTAATTCTACAACCAAGTGCCAAAAATTTAACCCAATCACACATTTCACTTCTTCTTTTCCCAAACCTTTGTTTCCTCTCTACAGTGAAACATCTCATATGTTTTTACTCATTAACTTCATCTATTCATTGTCTTTCGTTATCTACCACTGCGAGAGTGGAACATTACAGCTTCACTGGGAAGGAGACCGGTGCCTCTCCACATTACAGAGTAAATAAATTTGGGTGCTCCAGAGGCCCCGCCATTGTGGGATGCTGACTATAATTAAGCGCTACATTAGAAAAGAGGGCCGGAATAAAACATGAGTATGTAAATGCTGCCCGGAAGCTGATATTGTAGTGATTATTACAATGCAGATGAAGCATTTCTCATAACTGCTGGTGCCTACTGATGCCTTCCGAAAACATCTGGACCTTTTAATTGAAAAATGGCACAAGCGCTCTGCCTTGCTGCTGCTCGCACACTAAGTGAAGTCAACAATTAAGACAAAAGCCTAATTGATAAAATTGCATTATTTGCTTATTTGGCGTTCCAGTGAGATGAAAACGTTTGATTTATCATTATTACGGGCCAGTGGCAGAGGGGAGGACTATTTTGTTTCGCCAGCATTATTAAAAAAGAATAAACACATACATTAAAAAATGACCCCACATTCAGTTGGGACCATGTTGCATGAATAAATAATTATTATTAAGCTTCTTTTTTCTATAATGCTGCCCATTTGGATTAGCATGAGTAAATTCTTTATTACTGTTGTTTTTATGCAAATTTCCTGAACTGAAGATGTTTTTCTCCCTCACTCTTACCCTTGCTTTGAGAATTTTATTTTAGGTTAATAAATTAAAAAAAAAAGAAAAAAAGAAACTGCCTGAATATTACCACAAATGCCTTAGTAATAGATAACACTTTACATTACAGTGCACACAAATTACTATGATTTAAATACCATAGTAAAAAAAAAAAAAAAAAAAAAAAAATATATATATATATATATATATATATATATATAATATATATATATATATATATATATATACTATATCTCTGACAGTTGGTTACATATAATAACATATAATATGTGTTCATATAATAATCACCTTTAAGTGCATATAGTTCATACCTTATATTAGCTTCCTAGCAAAGAATAATTGTGTGTCTACATTAGTAGCTTATAAAGTTTAAATTTATTTAACAAGAACAGAAATTATGTATTACCAGTTACTATGTCTACTTTTGCTCACCAACGAAAATACAGGTTCCATAGGAAGTCAAAGCAAAATCGATTGTTGAGTCTATGAGTAACGCACAACTGTTGTCTTTCACTCATGAATGAATTGGTGTTTCTGAATGAAATAGTTGAATCATTGATTCAACGATTTACTCAAAAAGACAGTCACTAGTTTTATTTTTAATTTTTGTTTTTGAGCAAACTGGTTGTGTCAATGATTCAATGACATACCCATAAAGACAGACTCTAGTTTCATTCTTGAAAAAAATGAGTGTTTTGAATGAATTCGTTGAGTCAATGATTCAATGACTTACTCAAAAGGATAGTCTCTAATTTTATTCCTGAATTAATCAGTGTTTTTGAACAAATCGGTGAATGAATGTTTTAATGATTCACTCATGAAGACAGTCACTTGTTTTCAACACCTACTGGCATAATAATGTAGTGAATACACTAAATGTAATAAAATCACTAAATGTGACCCGTGCTGGCAAAATGAGTTGGAATGCGGACAGGGTAATTTTGAGCTACACTCTAAAAAATGCTGGGTTAAAAACAATCCAACTTGGGTTATTTGGCAACCCAGCGCTAGGTAAATATTGGACAGAACATGCTGGGTTATTTTGACCCAGCTGGTTAGATTAAACGTTTTTACCCACCATGCTGGGTTGTTTAAGTTATCATGTTGCGTTGCGTAACATAATATAATTTACACCACATTAAAGACTTTATAAATGAAATCAAATGTATACAAACTTTCATTTCCCAGAAAGAGTGCACCAAATCGCCAGTGGCGGCGCTGAGTGAGAATCACTCTCTCCTGTGGACTTAAAAAGCCCATGGTCTCAGCAGCTGCATTGCTGAGAAGTTTCATCGGAGACAGGGTCAACCCAGCATTAGGTAGAAAAAAATAACCCAGCGTTAAAATGACCCAGCACCTGGGTAAAAATATTAAAAAATAACCCAATAAAATGACCCAACAAGCTGAACCCATCATTTGAGTTAAAAAAAAAAAAACCCAGCACCTGGGTAAAGATATTAAAAACAACCAAATAAAATGAGCCAACAGGCTTGACCCAGCATTTGGGTTAAAAAATAACCCAGCATTTTTTAGAGTGTACGGACAAAAAAGTGAAAAATGTCGATTTTGTTCGAATTTGAGTTTTTCACAAAAATTAGTTCATCAAGCCCTCATCTAGCAATCCCAATGCTTCAAATAGTAATTAAACATCTAACATTATCTTTACTTGAATGTTTTCTGAGAGGAGTACCTTTTTCTCTGCTCAATTCTCGCGCTGCCGCTGACTGAATCATGCACATGCGCAATACTGATAAATATACACAGACTGTATAAACAGAATTACAGTATTTAAGTAGGCTATTCACACAAACATAATCTGTTATGTCTTAAGTGAATGTTTGGGGAACTGTTGAGGAAAACATCTGATGTGTAACATTATATTAGGTCCGTGCAATATAGTAGGACTTACTAGCCTATATAGGCCGTCTGTCTCATTAATGCAACAATAAAAGAAAAGATCTCTGCTCTTGTTTGAACTGCTTTTGTAGTTTTAATAATCAATTTATTTGTAATGAACACACTGAAGTGATTTTTACATTTAACTATTTTTTTTTTTTTTTTACTTTAATGCTTTTGTTTAGATGTAAAATGAAAAAGTAATGCACTAGGCCTATTTGTTTCTTTCTTATATTTGTTCTACTGTTGTTGTTTTGCATCTATTTTTATTTTTAATAACAAAGATAAAATAAAAATGCCTATATTGTGATTATTAATATAGTAATTAATATTAAGGAAGTGGAGGAAACAATGCAATATTGCTAGGTGATTTTGCTTTGGAACCTTCAGAAAACTTCAACTTGAGTTTTCTCAGAACTGACTTTGCTGACTTTGTCGACTTCAAATGGGTGTAGTTCAGAATGTAAAAATAAAAATAACAATTTTTTTTAAAATTTGCTCACAAATAACCCCACCACTATATGGCACAGAAAGATTGTTAATTAGTAATAACACTAATTTTATTCAGATGTAATATGTGCACCATGAGCAGTGTAATGTAGAATATTGCATCTAACGAAGATGGGAAGGTATTCTTGGTTGTTTTTGCTAGTTAGTTTGGTATGGTGCACTTGCACTGACCCCTTTCAAAGTCAACAAGCCATACCCTCTGAAAGAACTCATCATCAGTCTGGGCCTCTCTCAGCTAGATTTGTGGTCCAGTTGCAGGGCTGTGTGGAGCGGAGGGCACTGTTCATCTGCCAATATGGCACGCGGGCTGAGTGATGGGCGTTCGCCGTTGTCACTAATAATCAGAGCTGTAATGATCTGCAGACAGGAGGCTGCAGGGGCAATGGATTGTGGCAGAGGGTCGGGGGGAGTTGAGGGGTTTTGTAATGATCGGCATACACAGCCTGAGGTATGTGCACAGGGGTGTGCTTAGTTCATTCCAGAGCAGTTTTCAATCCAGACCATGTTACTGTTGTGATAATGCTGTGCATCCACCTTATTTTGCAAGGTTGAAGTAAGCTGTTTTCTTTGAATGTGAAAGATTATTGATTCATTAGGTGCTATAATAAATAAATAAATAAATAAATAAAATCTAAGTGCTAAGCGATAAATTAAAATAATGTGATAAATTATGCATTATAATAAAAATAAAGATTTTTTTTGTACAGGTAAAATAACTGGAAGCAAATGATAACGGAAACCTCAAACATTCAAATTACAAATAGGCATGGCCACTCTTATGTTAAAAATAAGGTGTATTATCTGTAATAATTTGCTCCAGAGTGGCACCTTTTTTACAGTATGAAACATCATACTGCAACATTCTTGTCAGTTTCATTGAGATGTTGTTGCTTGCTTTATCTTTTTTTTAGGCTGTATATATATATATATATATATATATATATATATATATATATATATATATATATACACACACATATACGGTGCCTTGCAAAAGAATTCATACCCCTTCATTTTTTTCACGTTTTGTTATGTTGCTGCCTTATGTTAAACTGCTTTTAAATTACTATTTTTCCACATCGATCTATACTCCATACACTATAATGGTAAAGCAAAAAACAGGTTTTTAACATCTTCGCAAATTAATTAAAAATAAAAAACTTAAATGATTCCATTGCGTAAGTATTCATACCCTTATCTGGGACAGTTGAAATTTAGTTGAAATTTAGTTGAAACATTCATATTGCTTATAGATGTTACTACACTTTGAGTGGAGTTAACCTGTGGCAAATTCAATTCAATGGGTATGATTTGGAAAGGCACACGTCTTAATAAAAGGTCTAACAGCTGATAATGCATATCAGAGCAAAAACCAAGCCCTGAGGTCAAAAGAACTGCCTGCAGAGCTCAGAAACAGGATTGCGTCAAGCCACACATCTGGGGAAGAGTTGAGATAAAAAAATCTGCTTCACTGAAGGGTCACAGAAGCATGTAGTCTCTATTACCCTTAATGGAAGACGTTTGAAACAACCAGGTCTCTTCCTAGAGCTGGCCTCCTGGCCAAACTGACCAATTGATAGAGAAGGGCTTTGGTTGGTGTGGTGACCAAGAACCTGATGGTCACTCTAGTTGAGCTCCACGATCATATGTGGAGACAGGAGAAACCTACAGAAGGACAAACATCACTCCAACACTCCATCAATCTGGGCTTTATGCCGGTGTGGCAAGACTCAATCCTCTCTTCAGTGTAGACACATGAAAAGACACTTAGAATTTGCAAAAAAGCACCTAAAGGACCCTCAGACTGTGAGAAACAAGACTCTCTGGTTTGATGAACCTCAATTCCAAGCATCATGTTTGAAGCAAACCAGGCACTGCTCATCACCTGCAGAGTACCATCCCAAAAGTAAAGTGTGCTGGTAGCAGCCTTATGCTTTGGGCTGTTTTTCAGCGGCAGGGACTGAGGGACTCGTCAGAGTAGAAGAAAAGCTCAATGCACCAAAATATTGAGATAGCCTTAATGAAAACCCAGTCCAGAGTATTCAGAACCTCAGACTGGGCAGAAGGTTCACCTTCCAACAGGACAATGACCCTAAACACACAGCAAGAGTGGCTTATAGACAACTCTGTGAATGTCCTTGAGTGGCCCAGCCACAGCCTGGAACTGAACACAATCAAATATTTCTGGAGAAACCTGAAAATGTGAATATGCCCCCGTCCAACCTGACAGAGCTTGAGAGGTGAAGAGGTGAGGAGAAGAATGACAGATAATTGCCAAATGCTGATGAGGAAAGCTTGTTGCATCAAACAAAAAAGGCTTGAGGCTGTAAAGGTGCTTCAGCTATATATTTAGTTAAGGGTATGGATACTTATACAATGTACTTATTTCAGTTTTTTTTTTTTTTTTTTTTTATAAATTTACGAAGTTGTGACAAATCTGTTTTGCTTTGTCAATATGGTGTATGAAGTGTAGATTGATGTGGGGAAAAAAAAAGTATTTTAAAGGAGTTTAACATAAGGCAGCAACATAAAAAAAGAAAAAGAAAAAAATGAAGGGGTATGAATACTTTCGCAAGGCAGTTCCAATATATATATATATATATATATATATATATATGTGTGTGTGTGTGTGTGTGTGTGAAAACAAGCGACTATAAAAACTGCAATGACTGCAATTTTTATTTCATTTTATTTATTTATTTTTTTAAAACACTTCCATCAGATAATCCTGCAGCATTTTGGCTTATTTCTTAATTATATAATTCATGTACACATTCATCTGCACTATGTCATGAGAAATATAACCTGTAGTGATCCTGGCCATGGCCATGTCTCTTCATCTCACTTTAAATATATGTACAACTTATAATTTATGCCTTTTTTCCATCTCCATGCTACATGCATGTGTGATATTCCAGCTCAACATCTGCCTTTCATTCATAACGGCATTGCATTAGCTCTGCGTCATCATTCATTCGAATATAAAACACCCCCATATAATTTATATGTACATCTATTTTAATATGTATATTAGTTCACCAGGGTCTCCATCATCTGCGTGGCACGTGAAATGATGGAGATGCAGACTTTCCTGCAGGGGCCATTATGATAATATCACATCAAATGTACCAGCACATTTACATACTCAGAGACGGACGCCCACCTGGATTATACCTACCGCAGGATCAACATCAAACCACATGTCCAAATTTGGCTGTATTTTTTCATTTGCAGGGTAATTTCAATTTGAAATTGTATTGTGCCCTGGAGTTAGCATTAGGAAAATACACATTTATTAACATGTGAAAAATCTGATACAAGTGCAGCATATCTGTACATTTTTGTTATTATTTCTTCATTCCCAGATTTAGATTTTCTGATTCACTGCCACTGTTTGCCTCTGGCAGAAATGTCCTAATTACACATGGACCCAATACAGCATCTCTTCCCTAAAGATTATATTTATTTCAGCAGAGCAAAATGATGAGTGTGTGTGTATGTGTGTGTGTGTGTGTGTGTGTGTGTGTGTGTGAGTGAGAGAGAAAGAGAAAGAGAGAGAGAGAGAGAGAGAGAGAGAGAGAAAGAGAAAGAGGGAGAGGGAGAGCAAAAAAAAAAAAAAAAAACAAGAAAAAAAGGGTGGCTACTGCTTTGGTAATTTAAGAGAGTGCTAATGAGTGTCTGCTAACCTTTCTCCACCATCCATCAAACCGTAATGGAGTAGAAGATCCTCTTTCCAATCGTGCTTCATTAAAAACTTTCTATTAAATCTAAATATGACGCCATGTACCGATGAAATTAATAGAGTTTCAAATGCTTATATCATCCCCATGGCCTTAAAAACCTCCCAAAACATTTTAACGGCATTGATTTTATTATTTAAATTTGATTTAATAAGACAGGGGTCTCTAAAAGTGCATAGGGACAATAAAAATATGCTGCCAAGATCAATTCACATTGATGTTGGATTCTTGGTAGATTAAATGTTACATATTACCTTATTTAGGCATTTATTTATGTATTTGTTGTTTATTTGTGTCATTCCATGTGGTCATATCAACTCAAAGCCTATAGTGATATTTGTGGGATAAAATATATTCAATTTTATTTTATTAATTCTTACAGTTGAGAACAACTAATGCACATCACTGAAAAATTCATACAGATGTCTGCCTAATTGTGTTATGTGTAATGCTAAAATTTAATATAATTTTAGTTATACTTTATTTTACAGTACATGTAATTACAGTGTATTACCCAAGAAAGTAATGGCTAATATATGGTTAGCACATGGGTTAGGGTTAGATTTAGGGGTAGGGTTTGGTTTAGTTATTACCTAGTTAGTGCTACCATATATATATATATATATATATATATATATATATATATATATATATATATATATATATATATATATTTTTTTTTTTTTTTTAAGCACATGTTCTGTTAAGCATATTAAGTATTACTGAAACTTCTATGCAATTCTGTCATTCCTAGAGTATGTAAACATCAAAATATATTCCTCCTCAAAGAACATGTATTTATAATGACAGAAAGATTGAATTTGTTCTTTTTGTTAGCATATTTGCGTTCCTCTGACTTTCTCTTAGTGTAGATGGCTGCTACCAGTTCAAGTCCATATGCAAAATGGTGTGTCAGGCTTCATTGTGTTTGTGTTTGTGTGTGTGTGTGTGTGTGTGTGTGTGTGTGTGTGTGTGTGTGTGTGTGTGTGTGTGTGTGTGTGTGTGTGTGTGTGTTTGAGAGAGTCTTAATTAGCGGCTTGCCTTCGATTGGGTGACATGTTACCTGTCAGAGTCAACACACAGCGCTATTCAAGCCTGGACTGTTTGTTTCTGTCACTCAGCTGCCAATAAACTCCCAATTTTATTCTTCTTTCCCTCTCCCTCCCTTCCTCTCTCTTCCTCCCTCTCTCCTTCTCTCTTTATTCAGTTTAGAGTTATCAGAATCACTTCTTAAAATTACAGTTTCTGCATGTAAAATGTAAATGAGTATTATGAATATTCAAGAGAACATTTATATAATGTTCCCCAAGAGAAGAAAAAAATAAATAAAATAAAAATAAAAAAATTATATATATATATATATTGCACACATTGTTACACATAATAATAATAATAATAATAACAACAACAATAATATTAGTAGTAGTTACTAGTAGTAGTAGTAGTAGTAGTAGTAGTAGTATAGAAAAAAAATTACAATTATGAAGTTTTCTCCAAAAGAAGACAGATAGATAGATAGATAGATAGATAGATAGATAGATAGATAGATAGATAGATAGAAAGAAAGAATCTATTTGAGTAGGAAAAACAGAACAGACAACATAAAAGTAAAATAATTTAAAAAATTATATATTTGATTTTTCTTTTTTACTCCAAATTTAAACAAACTCAAACTGAGTGACAACAAGCTCGCCTGCTGAGTTGTCGAGGTGCGTTTAACGAGAGCTCATAAAGTGCTGACTTGAGCTCCATGTGGAAGTGTTTAAATGTGTGTGTGTGTGTGTGTGTGTGTGTGTGTGTTGGATGGCGAGAGTGTGTTGTGACAGACTAATAGTCCGTTCAGGTGTTTTCTGCCTTTGCCTGTTATAAATATGGGTGGCCTTGTTTTTGCTGGGCCGGAGGGTCATGTTTTTATGAGTCAGGCTAATCAGCTCCACTGACAGCACAAACATGATAATTACCCCAGCAGTCACACACGTGCACGCGATGCTTTTTCTTCATCAGAAAGATAATATTTTGAACCTCATCAAAGAAGAGGAGTGTTTGAGAAACGCAGGTGAGGTGACATGGCTGTCTGACAGGTGGTAATTAGCCTGAGAAGGGCACGACTCAGGGGTGGAGTAATCACACGGCTCAGGTAGACGCGCCAATGTTTGCCACTCGTTCTGCCCTTACTGTGATTATTGTGAAGAGGCCCTTCAAACATCAGCCGCCTTTCAACTCTTGTTTATAACAATATCACACCATCTGTCCGTCTTTCTGTCACTCATCCACTGCGTTTGATAGAGTTCAAAAACAAAAAGTATGGCTGAGGACGCCTGAAGTGTGCCGAGCGCCGTATCAAATCAACGACAGGTGTTGTTTCGGCACTGAGTGTATTAACTAAGGCACATCCCCGGTGCTTTTCCCATCAAAGTAAAGAACTCCCACACTTAACCAGATGTGCGCAACGCCTGTGTCAGTTCGATGCCCCCTAACCTTTTCTGCATCGACGACGGAGCGAAGGAGAACAGCGAGAGGGCAAAATGGCAAATGGTGAGGTGTACACAGTGCCCTCCCTGCGCTATAAATCAGACAGGCAGGCAGGCCTGAATGAGCTTCTCCTGCAGTCCTCGCTGCTGGCACTACCCATCGCCATCCATCACCTCCCTCCTTTCCTTCCTGCTCTCTTAAAGGCCACAGGAAGTAGTGCAGACCATCTCCACGACTTCACCACCCACTCGTGAGAGCATTTCATCCAGCCACCCTGTCAGTGACCCTTTTGACGCTCTCGTAAAGCAACACCAATAGAGTAGTTGTAAGAATACGCAAATATATGTCCTAGGACCAAATATTTTTCTAAGGATATTGTACGTCCACCAAAAACCTAATCAAAGGCCTTTTTCAAAGTGAGGCCCCAGCCATTGATATGTATAAAAAAAAGCCTGATTCAGTGTAATATAATATAATATAATATAATATAATAAATATAATATAATATATCAGCTATTTCAACTGATATAGGCATAAATATGTTTATTATTTATTACATTTAATTATGTGTAACGTTTGTAATATTATTTGATGTAACATATAGTTTTAAAATATAATAGCTTTAGATGTCAACATAACATAAATGTTGTAGTAAAACTGTGTACACACACACACGCACACACACTTATTAAATTATTATTTTACTAGCAATAAAATAAAATAAAACAATACATTCTACCATTCAAAGTTTTGGGTTTTTTGCTCACAAAGGTTTTATTATTATTTGATTAAAAATAATATAGTGACAATAGTATTACAATAATATCATTAATACCTTATTACAATTTAAAAAAGGGGTATTTTCTGTTTAAATATATTTTAAAATATAATTTATTCCTGTGATGACAAATATTCATTATTCTTGTCACAAGATCCTTCAGAAATCATTCAAATATGCTGAGTTTTTATTATTATCAATGCTGAAAACAGCTGTTGCTTAATATTTGTATTTGTTTATTTATTTATCATTTTTTGTGGAAGCCTTGATACATTATTTAGAATAAATGGATAAATAAGTAAATAAATAATTGCATGTATGTATGTATTAATATTACATAAATCCATAATATTACAAATTTATGTAATATTACATAAATGTTCCATACCATGATTTTTAATAAAGTATTTATTTATTTATTTATTTATTCATTCATTCATTCATTTGTCTAGTCACACCAGGATCATTAAAACCCGTCAAAACCACAGTTCTTCAGTAAGCTTGAGGGTCAGTGTGACCCCAGTGATGGCTGGAGGAGTTAACAGGGTTTGTTTCTTACTGTAAATTGCATTCTGTAGACCTTGCTATTATTCAAACTGTCACTAAAACATAGCCTAATCTTAGTGATAGTGAAATTCATTTACCAACTAGAGGCAACATGCCATTTCAGAGTCTCAGAATGGCACTTTGGAGGAACATTTATGTGCAAGTTTAGGCAGTCAAGAAACTTCAGCTCTGATCACATACAGGTCTGTAGGCAGGGTAATAAGTCTGCAAAAGTGAAATGGGGTGCCTGATCCCCTGAGGTTCCTCTCTGGAAAGAGAATGAGAGAGAAAGAGACAGAGAGATACTGTACATTCTTCACAGTATCAATGAGCAAACCATTAGACTGAATCCAAAATGGGTTCAGTTATCCATTGGCCTTAAGAATTGTGATAGAGCTATAACAGCAATGGAGCTGATAAAAATCATCAGACAACAAGACATATGGACAGAGAAAAAAAAGTATGGAGAAAATAAAAGACTGAAAGAGGAAGAAACAACGATAAAAGAGTATACTTTAAAATTCAGAATTTCATTAGCATTTATCTGAATGAAATGTGATACATGTCACAGCTAGATACTGAAGCAAATTTGGCAATATGGACTGAGACATAATTAATTTAAAAAATATATAAATTATTTAAACAATAATAATAATTATAAAATATATTATTATTATTATACATAATTACCATGTGACCTAGTGCTACTACATCTTTTTTTTTTTTTTTTTGGAAATTTTGGAAATGTTTTAATTAAGAATTTATAGTCATTTCTTGTGTCGACCCATTAAATCCTTTGTGGTAATATTTTGTAATAACAGCAGTTTCTTAAAGAAGTTACATCATTTTTGCTTTGTAAACAACAGGACAAACATATGTATGTATAAATAATGGATTTGATGAATTCTGTCATGTTATTAGTTGGATTGAATTAGGTTGCTGCTGCGTGTTTTGAGTTTGAGCTCCGTCAAATTAATTCTTTATCGTCTATTTTCTAATCCTGAAATCTATTTTACACACCATCATTTTCGTTTCTATAACGTGTGAATATATCCCCTATCGTATTCTACAACAAAAACAATCAAAGCGCCTTGTTATCACTAGTTTTATTTTCATTTCCAGAGGCCGCTATTAGCTTACAGCCTGTTAGCATCGCCAGCGTGAAAGGAAGGTTGCCGCTAATCTCCTTTACATTAATACTCTATTCACACACATTACCATTGTTTTACTCACTGCTACTTGCTTTAATGGCGGATGTGTGTCTACCTTTGAGTGCAGGCGAGGACACGTTCGAGCTGCATTCGGTGCAGCAGGAGCTGGAGGCCGTGGAGAAGCAGATCCGCGAGCTGGTGGAGAAGCAGGCCCAGCTGAGAGAGCGGAGAGCCGCGCTGGAAACATCCCGGGCTGACGCTCACAAGTCCGGGGTAAGTATACAGCGCGCCGCTAACACTGCCACCACCTTTACTCCGTGTGTTTCTCTGCACAGACCCTGTGCACCCAGGACGTCCTTCACTCCGGCGCAGGGACACCACGGACCCTTTGTGCAGCAGCAGCGGAAGACACGAGCCAGGCCCCGCACGAGGACCTCTCCCCCTCCACCGCCTCCGATCTTCGAGATCTCCACCCGGAACCGCTTCGCTCCCCTACGCGAGACGGAACGCGACGCTGTGATCGTCGGAGACTCCATCGTCCTGCACGTCCGTGCTACGTTAGCTCAAGGTAAGTCGCACACTCACTTTTTCCCTGGTGCTCGTATTCTCGATGTTTCTGCGCAGATACCCGCGATCCTGAAGGACGACGAGAGCATCGGCGCGATCGTGCTGCACGCGGGGGTGAAGGACACCAGGCTGCGGCAGACGGAGACACTGAAGAGGGACTTCAGGAGCCTGATCGAGACGGTGCGCAGCGCATCACCCGCGGCGACGATCATCGTGTCTGGACCGCTTCCCACGTATCGACGAGGACACGAAAGGTTCAGTAGACTTTTTGCTTTAAACGAATGGTTATTGTCATGGTGTAAAGAACAGAAACTGCTCTTTGTTAATAATTGAAATCTTTTCTGGGAGCGTCCTAGGCTTTTCCGTGCTGATGGCCTGCACCCCAGCAGAGTCTGAGCAGAACTCCTGTCGGACAACATCTCCAGGACTCTACGCTCCATCTGACTAGTAAGCCCATTCTCAAATAACTGCTATGATGACTTTTGTTCTACCCACTTAAAAGATAGAAATACTTGTGCTGTCCAATCTATAAAGACTGTGTCTTTTCCCCGAACAGTGAAGCCAAAATATAAATTTAATGCAGGATCTAGAAATAATCGGATCGTGATTAAACCAGAAAAATGCAAAACAAATTAACAAAAGCAATTTTTAAAGCTTGGGCTCCTAAACATTAGATCACTCGCACCCAAAGCAGTTATTGTAAATGAAATGATCACAGATAATAGTTTTGATGTGCTCTGCTTGACTGAAACCTGGCTCAAACCAAATGATTATATTGGTCTAAAAGAGTCTACTCCACCAAGCTACTGTTATAAGCACGAGCCCCGTCAGACTGGCCGTGGTGGCGGTGTTGCAACAATATATAGTGATATTCTCAATGTTACCCAGAAAACAGGATACAGGTTTAACTCATTCGAAATACCTCTGCTTAATGTTACACTGTCAGATATGCAAAAGAAATCTCTCCTATCTCTTGCTCTGGCTACTGTGTATAGACCGCCAGGGCCGAATACAGATTTCTTAAAAGAATTTGCAGATTTCCTCTCAAACCTATTGGTTACTGTTGATAAAGCGCTAATTGTAGGAGATTTTAACATTCACGTTGATAATATAAATGATGCATTAGGACTTGCGTTTACTGACCTAATAAATTATTTTGGAGTCAAGCAAAACGTCACCGGGCCCACTCATCGTTTTAATCATATGCTAGATTTAATTATATCGCATGGAATTGATCTTACTGACATAGATATCGTACCTCAAAGTGATGATGTTACTGACCATTTCCTAGTATCGTGCATGCTGAGTATTACTGATATTAACTATATGGCTCCGCGTTATCGTCCGGGCAGAGCTATTGTTCCAACCACTAAAGATAGATTCAGAAATAACCTGCCTGATTTATCTCAACTGCTCTGTGTACCCATAAATATACATGAACTAGATGAAATGACTAGCAACATGGGCACTATCTTCTCTAATACATTAGAAGCTGTTGCGGCCATCAAATTTAAAAAGGTTAGAGAAAAACATACTGCGCCATGGTACAACAGTAATCCCCATTCTCTCAAGAAAGAAACTCGTAAACTTGAGTGCAAATGGAGAAAAACTAACTTGGAAGTTTTTAGAATTGCATGGAAAAACAGTATGTCCAACTATAGACAGGCTTTAAAAGCTGCCAGGGCAGAGCATATCCGCAAACTCATAGAAAATAACCAAAACAATCCAAGGTTTTTATTTAGCACAGTGGCTAGATTAACAAATAAACAGATGCCACCCGATCTAAATATTCCCTCACAATTTAATAGTAATGACTTTATGAATTTCTTCACTGATAAGATAGATAACATCAGAAATACAATAACAAATGTAGACTCTGCAGCGTCTAGTACTTCAGCTCCAGTCATCGCACCCAAAGAAAAACTGCAGTGCTTTACAATTATAGGACAGGAAGAGCTAAATAAACTTATCACTGCATCTAATCCAACAACATGCCTATTAGATCCTGTACCCACTAAATTACTGAAAGAGTTGTTACCTGTAGCAGAAGAACCACTTCTCAATATTATTAACTCATCAATATCTTTAGGTCACGTCCCAAAATCATTCAAGCTGGCGGTTATTAAGCCTCTTATTAAAAAAACCACAACTAGATCCTAATGAACTAGCAAATTACAGACCCATTTCTAATCTTCCGTTTATGTCTAAAATTTTAGAAAAAGTTGTGTCTGCTCAGTTGTGCTCTTTTTTTTGCAAAAAATGACCTCTATGAAGAATTTCAGTCAGGTTTCAGGCCCCACCATAGCACAGAAACCGCACTTGTTAAAATTACAAATGACTTGCTGCTTGCGTCAGACCAAGGCTGCATCTCATTGCTAGTTTTACTTGATCTTAGTGCTGCGTTCGACACTATAGATCATGACATACTCAAAGATCGATTACAAAACTATACGGGTATTCAAGGGCAGGCTTTAAGATGGTTTAGATCCTACCTGTCTGATCGCTACCACTTTGTTTATTTAAACAGGGAGTCATCTCAATTATCACCAGTAAAGTATGGAGTACCACAAGGATCTGTCCTAGGTCTTCTGCTATTTTCAATATACATGTTGCCCCTTGGTAATATTATTAGAAAATACTGGATTAGTTTCCATTGTTATGCTGATGATACTCAACTATATATCTCAACAAGACCAGATGAAACTTCTAAATTATCTAAGCTAACAGAGTGTGTTAAAAATGTAAAAGATTGGATGACCAATAATTTTCTCCTATGAAATTCAGATAAGACAGAGATATTACTTATTGGACCAAAAAACAGTACACAGAATATCTTGGATTATAATTTGCAACTAGACGGATGTACTGTTACTTCCTCTACAGTCAAAAATCTGGGTGTTATATTAGACAGCAACTTGTCTTTTGAAAATCATATTTCCCATGTTACAAAAACAACATTCTTCCATCTTAGAAACATTGCCAAGCTACGAAACATGTTAACTGTTTCTGATGCAGAAAAGCTAGTTCATGCATTCATGACCTCTAGACTGGACTGTTGTAATGCACTGCTAGCTGGTTGTCCTGCATCTTCAATAAACAAGCTACAGGTAGTCCAAAATGCAGCGGCTAGAGTCCTTACCAGGTCAAGAAAATATGATCTCATTACCCCAATTTTACAGTCTCTGCATTGGCTACCTATTAAGTTCCGCATCAGTTACAAAATATTATTACCTATAAGGCACTTAATGGTTTAGCTCCTGCGTACCTAACTAGTCTTCTACCACGCTACAATCCATCACGCTCCCTAAGGTCGCAAAACTCTGGACTTTTGGTAGTACCTAGGATAACAAAGTCAACTAAAGGAAGTAGAGCCTTTTCACATTTGGCTCCCAGACTCTGGAATAGCCTTCCTGATAACGTTTGGGGTTCAGACACACTCTCTCTGTTTAAATCTAGATTAAAGACACATCTCTTTAGCCAAGCATTCACATAATGCATCTCATAATCTTGTACTGCAGTTATATCTGATCAAGCACACATTATTGTTCTTTAGCTTGGATTGAACAAATCATTTTTGCTTGGTTGGAACAGCAGCTACGCTAATTATGTCTCTATTTGTTTCTCTGTTTCTGCCACGGGATTAACTAGGATTTACACAAGGTTCAGTCTGGATCCAGAACACCTGAGAAGAGATGATGCCAACCCCTCAGAGGACCTCAGATGATGCCTACCCTCAGACAACATACAGAACTATCAAATTTCGCCATAAGTTAAATATATTAAGTTTCTACAATATATAAATATATTGTAGAAACTTAATTTCCTGTAAAGCTGCTTTGCAACGATTTGTATTGTGAAAAGTGCTATACAAATAAACTTGAATTGAAAATTGAATTGAATTATAAACATCAGTTTCTATTAAACAATATTACAGAAATAAGTATGATGAAATTCAAAAGGCAACAAATCACTGAGCCAACTTATCTCTTTATATCCGTCCTGTTAAGTTTCATTCTGTTAATTTTCTTGTCATTGTTTGAAGGATCAAATGTTAATCAAATTTAAGTGTCTGGGCTTGTCTAAAGTGTATCTAAAAGTCTTGTATAAAGAGGCACTCATTGTACATTACTTTTGAAGCAAATCGGCCAATACAGCATATTGTTTCCTTCTATTTGCATGAGTTTAAGCTTCTCCGCTGAAGATTTTCCATTATTCCCTCACTATTGCTCTCCTAAAATTATTTTAAATGATTTGATTCTTTGATTCTACCACAGAAAGATGACAACAGCTATTTTAGCTTTTGCAGTAATCTGCGATGTCAAAGGAAAAAAAAAAAGAATGGCCACGGCACAGATATGTGTCAGATCAAGATGCACATGTGAAAATGAATCATAAATGGAAAAATGTCATTAATAAACTACTCTTACTTTGCTAAAAGTTATTAGTTGTCCTTTTGATCACTATGAAAGATCTGTGTGGTGTTCAGACTACAGTGAGGAGCTGCGGTAGTAAATACAGTAATTTCAGTAAATACAGGATCTGGTCTGAAGGCAACCGAGGCCACCAGAGTAGCTTTTGTTACACTACAGGTGAGAATAATAGACCTAAGCTGGTGTGATTTTGTCTTCCATTTAGGTAGTAGGAGAGATTGTAAGGCTTTCTATATCTCTGTTCCTCTATTTATTCCTCTATTCTAGAGTTTATAGCAAGGGCCCCAGCAGTTCCCTAGGCTTCACAAAACAATGCCTTTAAACTCCACCGTAAATCAGTGCCAGGGATACTGCAACAGCAAAATCCTGTTGGATTTATCGTCTCAAAGGATTGTAAACTAATATTGAAATAGGTCTTAATGCACACACAGGTCTGTGCTTTTAAAGGTGTTTCAGAGCACTTTGTCAGACTCCGTTTTCTATTTTTTGAGGATTTGTTATTTTGTTATTTTTTTTAATTTTTTTTTTGCTTGGTCATATTGAAGACCAACGTAGTATGTGAGTGAAATTTGATTATAAAATGATTATCGAATTCTTGAAATACATAGGTTGAATTTTATTTATAATTTTTTTTTTTTTTTTTTTTTTTGATTAGGTTTTTGGTGGACATGCAATATCCTGAGAAAAATATTTGGTCCTAGGACGTATTCTTGCGTATTCTCTCAACTACTCTATTGATGTTGCTTTCCGAGAGCATCAAATGAGTCGCTGACAGGCTGGCTGGCTCTCACGAGTGGGTGGTGAAGTCGTGGAGATGGTCTGCACTACTTCCTGTGGCCTTGTTTAACAATACTTTTTTTTTATTTATTTATTTTTTTTTTCATGCATCACATTTTTTATAAATTTAACATTGACCTAATTTAATATAAATTCTGTTCTGTATTATTAGACTTTACGTGTGAATACAGACAAATAAGGTTTCTATGAAAACTGAAACATTTGCACCTGCTGAGACAGAAACTTTGAAACACAGTGTGTTCAGCGTGTGTGTTTTGGTTGATTTGTTAAACTGAAGCTAAAAAGCTTTGTGAAAATCAGTTCTCATCCCCCTTGAGGATTTTCAGAGGTAAGCTCCCTTTTTTTTAGCCTGAATTTTTGAAGCACATTTAGATTTATAATGACAAATGCTTGAAGATTAGCTCTCCGTAAGCCAGCTCTTATGAAAATTTACAGTTCTGCATTAATATTAATGGATTATTTTCACCTGCTCGGTTTCATAAATAAGTGCAGTTTTTGTCAGGCCCTGTGTAGATCACCTGGATGGTGCTGAACATCACCCTGCTGGTCTTCACACGTCCGTTTTGTGAATTAATTGGAGAAATTGCAAATCAGGTAGCCAGCCAAATAATTCATTGTCAGATCCAATCAATACACAGGGTAAATCAACTCATTTAATTTATAAATGATCTTAAATAGATCAAGCGACCAATTAAACAATTAGCATACATTTAGCGATTAATTAATAAGCCCATTAATCATGTCATTACAGTTCAGATTTTTGAAGGCGGCAAGTTTTAGAAAGTGCCAGGCATGCAGGCACGGAGGCAATACGTTATGTGCAGAGAGTGCAGCAAGTGACACAGAGAGATTTACTGTGCTAAAAGCAATGCAATTAGGAGAGAGGTTGAGAGGCTGGAGAGGGTATGCGTGCAGTGTTAAAAGGAAGAGAGATTTGACAGGCGTGGACAGACTCTTTTCCGCTGATGAAAAAATATACAAAATGGGCCCTTGTTAAAGTACACTCAGGATAATTTGCAAAGCAAAGTGGCCTTTACAAAAATGCTTTTAAAAAGTTTCTAGGTTAACTTTGAAGTCAAACATCAGCATAGATTAACAAAATGCATATCAAAGCTTTATCACCAAGAGTTTAGAGGCTGAAATATTTTGCTTGATGAATTGTGTCGAATTCCAATTAAATAACCTCAGGGAGAATTTCATAAGACATGATTCTGTTTGAAATTTGTTCCTGAAGCTTAAACAGTAGCATACATGAACTGATGTGTGTGTGTGTGTGTGTGTGTGTGTGTGTGTGTGTGTGTATACACACACACACACATACATACATACACACTCACACACACACACACACACACACATTAAATATTTATTGTATATTTTTTAATGTATAATTGTTTAGTTAATTAATTATTTTGGTTGGTTGGTTGGTTAGTTATTAGTTAGTTAGTTAGTTAGTTAGTTATTGAAAGTGTCTAAACCTGTTTCTATTTTATTTTTCCAACAATCCAAGGTTTAAAGGTTCTAAAAACCATTTTTTAGCATTATTTATATACTGTTATAGTATATATTAATGTTTTGAACTGGCTTTTATTAGCATATTTTCAGTTTCCACTTTCATTTTATTTATCGTGATTTTTCTTTGCATTCGTATCTTTTTTTAATTAATTAATTATTATTATTATTATTATTATTATTATTATTATTATTTGTTATTTATTACTTAGTTATTGAAAGTGTCATAACCTCTTTCTATTTAACTTTCCCCACAAGCAAAGGTTGTTAAAGTATGTTAAAGTATTTATTAATATTTTGAATTAGCTCACATTATTATGAACTATATATATATATATATATATATATATATATATATATATATATATATATATATATATATATATATATTCCTATTTAGCTTTGATTTATATATTTATGTAATGCTTTATTAAACTTATTTTATTTTATTTCAGCTAATTCCCTAGGGAAAAAAACAAACAAACAAAAAATAGTTCCAGTATAGCAGAATTAAATATACTTCAGTGTATCTTTAGTTGGATTTCAGCACTACTTTCACACAATTAAAGTGCATTAAGCACAAAATTAGTGGTTCCAATTTAGCAGACTTTAAGTATACCAGTTTAGTATACTAAAAGTACAATTGCAGGGTATTTTTATTGAGCACATAAATGAAATGTATTTGTAGCATACTTAGCACAAAATAAATGCATTTCAAATGCATTTTAGTTGTTTTTTTTCCCCCACAAGGGTTTCCATGGAAACATTTCTAATTTTCATTTTATTTTTTTTTAACAGCACTTCTAAAACTCAGAAAGTCTTCAAACATTGAACTCTACACGGTGTGTTTCTTGGTGTTGGTAGTGCCAAGTGTCTAACGCTCCAGCTTTGAGTGCTGGAATGGAAACAGCAGTTCTTTGTGAGCTCATACTCAGGGCCCACCCAGGAAACTTGTGTGTTCTTGCTATTAAACTGTCAAGTAAATAATTATTCTACTTATGCTATTTAATTCTCCCATTTTTAGCTCAAAGTGGTGTAAGTGTTGAACCTTTGACTGTGGCATGCATCGACGAGACGAGCCAAAGGGAATCTAGATGTCAAAGGTTGAAATGTTGGAGTGGGAAAATTTGGTTACTTGTTAATGTTTCGTACATTTGACACTTGCGAAGTGTGAAGCTACACCTTCAACATTGTGAAAAAGTTGCAGTTAACTTGCTATACAGACAAAACCACACAATCTTTGTCTGATATGTTGACCCACACTTTCAACACATCAGGATGATCAAGGAACATGAAATTTTTTATTTTTTTATTTTCTAATTATCAGTTGCATATAATTATCTTGATGTTACTGATCTGTACTTTTAAATGTCTGTGTTCACTAGAAAGTTTGATGAGATACAGTAGGAAAACTGCATTACTGCCTGCCAAATGTGTAACTCTAAACCTGATTTTGAAGAAAAAAATGTACGACCATTAAAAAATTTGGGGTAAGATTTTTATGTTATTAAAAAGTCCTTTATGCTTACCAAGACTGCATTTTAGGGGGGAGAGAACTGTAAAAATAATATTGTGAAATATTACTACAATTCAAAATAATTATTTTAATATAATAGGCCTACATGTTCTTATAGACATTTTTTAAATCATATTATCAATGTTGAAAACTGTTGTGCTGCTTAATATTTTTTTTGTGGAAACCATGATACATCTTTTCAGGATTAGTTGGTGAATTGAAAGTTCAGACGAACACAATTTCTTTTAAATAGAAATCTTTTGTAACATTAGACATTTCTTTACTGTCAACTTTGATCAAATTAAAGCATCCTAAAACTTTTTAAGGTTTTTTTTTAATTTTTTATTATTATTATTATTATTTTTTTACCCATTTTTGCACCCCTGACTTTTAGTTACTATGAACACCGCTGCGCTTCAGATCAGTTTTGATGGAAATCTTGCATGTGCTCGTGCATTTGTGTGTTTTGAACCGGCCTTGAAACAGCCTGTCGTCAGCAGGACCGTCCCCAACCATGCATGGTATGGGGTTTTCTGCTCTAATCACCATAAGACATATTTCAATTTCCTTTGATCCTCATCGGTGGTACAGTTGGAAAACCTGATCATTAATAAGGCATCTCACTGGGCAGTAGTTTGCCTGGTGTTTCTGCCCTCCATCTGAAGGGGTGGTGCGTGTGCGTTACATTCATTTTAGTTCTTAACCAGGTCTTCACAGAAACTTCTTTCATAGTTCAAAGCTTTACGTGATTGGCCTGCATGTGACTTGAGGATACTAGAAAGCTTTGAAGTTCAAATTATGGTTTGAATTCAGAGAGGGGGCGTTAATGGTGGTGGATTATGTGGGATTTTTTTGGAACAGAACTGTTTGAGAGGTGAACAACATACTTTATTGTTGGTTTTGAGAGCCAAAGAAACGCACCTGGCACTTCACTTACGTTATGGCGCATTAAAATGCCTTTAACTTGTGGTCAAAACTAACCACTTACCACTAATGATATATATACAATGACGCTGTTTCTATGAATATATTGGTTTCCTCTCGGTGAACACAATGAAAGTTTTTTCTTTCCTCTCATGGGTACTAATGTGTCAGCAGACAATGTCAGATCAATACCGAGCCATGGGTCTTTTGAGCATAAATATATTTCTTGGCCCTTAGCAGCAATTTTGTAATTCAGACCCTGTCTCAATTTTTTTGCTGGCAAAGGATGTTGTCTAGTAAGTCCATCTCGCTACCCTGCTTTCCATAATCTGCCCTCTGTTTTTACAGGAGACTCCACGCAGTGACAAAGGCAGCGTTGCGAGTAGAGCAGATAACTGCAGATGAACAGTGTCAGGTAAAGTGTGATCAAAAGACTGTTAATGTGTTTTATACCAGCGTGCCTGAAGAGTGGGTGAATACTCAAATCACTCAGTGTCAGGCAAATATTCCTTAATAAGACTCCCCGCTTCTCAGCACATGCACACACACTTTTCCATGTCACTCACATAATGTTAAGATTTAAGTCCCCAGCAGTACTGTATCTTCACACTTTGGACACATTGATAATTTTCTTTCACTTTTCTAAGCAATCAGACTTTAGCCTTTTTTATTATTATTTATTTTTTTGCCTGTCAGACTATAAAACAGATGAAAAATCGCATAGACTTAAAAGGAAGGAGGGATGCAAACTATATAGCAACCAGAATATCATAAAGAGGCTGTTTTAAGTTTGGGCTTGCAAGCAAGCACATAGCAATTTGCTGAAGACACTCAGAACGAAGATAAAACTAATCAAAATTGGCAGTAAAGACATGTATAATGTTACAACTGATTTCTATTTCAAATTCTGTTCATTACAGGATCTTAAAAGAAACGCTTCCACACTTTATTAAGCAGTGCAGCCATTTTCATCTGATAATATTAATAACACTAATGTTAATAAGAAATGTTTCTTGAGCAGCAAATCATCAGTTTTGAAGGATCATGTGACACCGAATTCTGTAGTAATGGCTGCTGAAAATTCAGCTTTACATCACAGGAATAAATTACATTTTGAAATTCAAACAGAAAACTGTTATTTTAAATTGCAGTGAAATATTTTACAGTATTACTGTTTTTACTGTATTTTTGATCAAATTTTTGATCAGCCTTGTTGGGCATGATAGACTTTCAAAAGCATAAAAAAAATTACAGACGCTAAACTTTTAAATGGCAATGTGTCATCTGAACTGTTATTACATCCATGATTGTATTTAGTTATTTGTTATATATTGAATAGTATATAATAAAACCATAGACTGCTATAGATTGTAAATTTAAAGGGGTCATGAACTGCCTTTGTTTTTTTTTTTTTTGTTTTTTTTCTGTACTGTTCTCTGAGGTCCACTTGTAATGTTATCAAGATTTTTACATCAAAAACAATTTACAAGCTATTTTCTGTCCTGTTTTGACCCCCTCATCAGAACGTTCTGTTTGAATAGGTGTGGCAGATTGTAGACTCAGAAGTAAATGACCACTGCTGTGATTGGCTAACAGTTGTGTGCTTGACAGCCTACGTCCTACACAGATGGACGCTGCTGCATTTTAGGTTAAAAATGCATAAATACTCGGTACATATCAAACGATCTGTAATAACGGACAAAGCAATAGTGATCGTTACTCACACTTGTGTTGTGCGACATCGGATCTAATATAGTCAGCACAGCATCGCGTTTCAGTCTTTCTAAAAATCCAGTGTCAAATTATGCCTTGTTTGTAAACAAATCCGTGATAAAATGATGTGAACAAAGAACCAAGTTCTTATTGATGTGGTCTGAAACTTAGTTAGTTAATCAAATAAAGTTTATTGTTTTGTTTCTGCTTAGACCTGTGTTCGCCCTTCTTGTTATTTACACTACATGCGCAAATCAGTGGGCGGGGCTAAACAGGCAGCGATGTAGAAGCAGGCATTGATCTTCCTCTGCGGAGGCGGTGTTTAGCCACACTATTACATCATACATTGGCACATTCCACAAGCTGTCGTTTTGGCAGAATGTGGCTTCAATATAAGCTGTTTTTAGACTAACGACTACATTTTGAGTTCTGAAATTTACAGAATGTTTTTATGTACAATGTACAAATGTTCAGTTACACTTTTTTATACATATCGTATGTTTTAGTTTGATCAGGCATTACAAACTGTAGTCCTAGGCAGACTCAATTTGACAGACAGAATTGTGGAGGGAGCACACATTTTGTGTGTACATTTCTAGTGCATTTTTACACTTCGGAGTTCTTACAATTTAACACAGCTGGTGTGTTTTTGTGGAACTTGCTTTCAATCTCTGTAACTATGTAAACTAAAACAGTGGGTTGTACGGGGTAACGCAGATTATAATGTGAGGTTTGTAGTGTTGGTTTCTAAGCATTCATGCCTTAGGACACATTTTGAACAAGAGCAGTGTTGAATTTGGCAATGTGGTTGTCTTTCTTCCCTCTTCGTGGCTTTGGTGTCTGTCTGAAGTTGTCTTGTTTTCCCTCTCGCTCTAGTCCCCACAATCAAAAGCATCCTAAATAATTTCTCTCTTTGTTTCTCTTCTTAGCACTGAGTTTGCCGATTTGGCTGATGCGATGTGACTTGATTGAAATAAATCTCTGTTTTTCAATGAAAACCCCTCTGGTCCTTCTCCTCCTCAATGCCAGATGAAAGCCCAACCTGTGAAGGACGTCCAGACTGACAGCTCAAGCTCTGGGTCTTCAGCGGGGAGGTTGCGAATGCGAGGATAAGGTGTGTTTGGGAAAACTTGGCCCTCACCACTCACCCATGCCAACTCAAACTGTTAACTGCCGATGCTGGCAAGACGTGCCCACCAGCATCAGCTGGGACCCACTTACCGTATTTTCATTTTTGGGGGGGAAGAGATTGCGGGATAGTGGTGAGTACATAGGGATGTAGCCTCCTTTCGGTTGTCACAACTGGTAAAGGCTTGACTTTGAACTGTGGAGAGAGGAACCTAATTATACCCCACCTGTGCCCGGCTGGAGGGGGAGAGAAGGTGGAGATGAAGCTGTTAACTGTCTCGCAACTGGCACCACCCTGTGTTTGTATACATCTGTGTCTTATTTCCCTCTCTGGCACAATCAGTCCAGGAAGCTAAGCAGGCATGACCGCATTTGGCTACTTCCAAAGACTTTGGCAAAGTTAGACAAGGAGAAGGCTGAGTAATGGAGAAGGGTGGGAGGACATGGGTGCCGTGTGTTTGTGTGTGTGTGTCGCCAAGAGGTGTATTGTTTGTTTTTTTCCCCCCTCTCTTGCTGCTTTGGAAATGCTGGTACAGCAGAAAATAATTGGTCCAGCTCTGTGTGGAATTGAGGGATGGCGTTACAGTGCGAAAGATGAGTCTATATGTGTGTGTGCTTGTACGTAATTGTGTATTCATGCATGTGTGGAGGCTTGTGAGATGTTATAATGCCGTTTTGTGTCGGAGCAAATCAAAAGCAGCTACCTGGCATCGTAAACAGGCTTGAGTGACATCTGACTAATAAGGAAATGCCACCGGTAGAAAGCACCTGCAGTGTCCTCGGCGTATCTAATCGTCATCTTCGGCGAGGCAGGGTAATTCGGAGACACCGTTGTGGGACACTTTTGGAGGCATTCTGCCGCTCTGAGTCCATTATAAGTCCTGTCACATTTCGACTGCTTGATGTGCATCTACAAAAGGCTCGCGAGCTCCAGATGGGAGCGACATTCACATTCGCTGCCTGTAAGGAAGTAAGGAACAAGAGCAAAATAACATGAAAAAAAGCATCAAGGCTTAATTAAAGGTTCATCTACTACTGTTTCTGAGAAAAAAAATACTAATTAGAAGTTTTTTCCCTGTCCATTTAGCTGTTTATGTTATAGCACTGAAAAAATAATACATTAAATGATTCTAAAATGTTAAATGGCAACATTAGAAATACTCAAAAGGAAGTGTGTGATTGACCTCTCTAAAATTCAATGCCACTCTGATCCAATTATCTTTTCAACCAACAAAGTGGATAATTTGAGGGAAGAGAAAGTGTTTGTTTTGGCAATTTACATTATATATATATATATATATATATATATATATATATATATATATATATATATATATATAAAATGCACAGACACTTTTTTTTTCTCTCAGCTCCATAAACTTTATTTAACATTTGACTTAACATTAATTTAGAAATCTTATCACCTCTATCATTCAGTTAATAGCCCTAGAAGCTATCTACCAAGAGCTAGTTCTCACCCCAAATCGGGTCATCCGTAAAGATGTTCACCAAATCCGTGCATACTTCATAATAAGGATGAGCCCATTTCATTTTTCCAAATATTGTCAGCTTTCATTAGTGTGTCTGGAACTGGTGGCAGGCACAGCTTGTATGCAGGTTGTCAGAGCCATTTACAACAATGGCCAGATATGAACCCCAGGCATGTTTCTCAATGTAAATTACAACATCTGTCTGTGTCCACCTGTTCTCAACTTCCGCTCGTGTGCTTAATCAAAAAAAAAAAAAAAAGATAAGCGTCTCACAATGCAATTAACCATATTGTAGCTCGTCTGTGTTCGAGAACGCACTGAGCAGAATAAAACAAAAACAACAAGTGGGAAAAAAGTCAAATTGTCGTGTGTTGTTTTTGTATGTTCTCAAAAGGAAATGTCTTAGTCTTGATGATAAAATAAAACAAAATTACATCTCATAAGATATGTCCTGTGGACCTTTTCCATCAGCAAAGGCAATCCATGTGATAGCCATAAATGTCTAAAACTTGGCACAAACATGCACAGTTGACTTGCAATAAAGATAGACAAGGTATGATATTTCATATCACATTATTATGATACATCATGCATTCAAGTTGTAAACAATGCAAATTTCCTGTATTATATTATGCATAATAAACTTTAAAAAAATATTTATATTATCTGTTTTCTCCATTAATGTAACATTAATATTTAAACCTATCTACATCTTTCCCTCTTCCCCTCTCTCTCTAACGTCAATTAATGTGATAAATCAGAATGTTGCAAAAACAATTTGTTGTGTTTTATTTTCTGATTATTAAAAAAATAACCAGTCACATGACTTGTTGAGGCAAAGTCGCATGACCGTTTTAATGCTTTGTCCAGCAGCTAAGTTTGAATGATCCTTTTTTTTTTTTTCATTGCTTTAAACTCTAAACTGGAAGTTCCAAAATAACAGAACCAGCAGAGTTAAACTCACAGGTCACTATTATTATTTAAAGCACTCATGCTGCTTACATGCCATAGCTGTTTCTATCCATCCATGCCAACACCTCGTTCCTACGCTCCCTTCTTTCTTTACCTTGAGCGTTTGTTTTCGTTTTACTCCCTTGAACCCTGCCACACGGGTGGTGACACACGGGGCCTGAGAGGGAAGATGGAGAGGTGGAGCAGACCAGAATGATCACTATCATTAACATTCACCGCGGTTCACTTATCATCCCTGACTCCTGCGACATGGCAGCCATTACCTCGCGTCCGCAGGTGGAGCAGCACCATACATATTGCATTGTGCCAGTGCCGATTTATGTATCCTGTAACAAAAGGAAATTCTAATGAAAAAATACAGGGGGCAATCTTTTATGCTCCTTCGCTTCCTCTTCCTCCTGAAGGTGGGGGAGCGGCTGCCTGGACAAACCAGGGAACACCAGCCGTCCTCTTTCCCCATCACTCCCCTACGCCGCACTGTCAGTCAAATTCTCATTTGCAGAGCGAGCGAGGTTAACCTGCGTCAGAGCACCAGGACTGTGACAAGGGGGCCTATCAGAGCCCGGATCACTATGTCATCCAGAAAGGAAGAACAGGGAAGGTTGGTGTCTTAAACATCCTTTAGAGTGCGTGAGCTGACGGAATGTGAAATTCATTCACGTTTATTCAAATAAGGTGCATAAAGAAGCACCAGGCCAGGTTTGACGTCTATGGCTGTGTTCGCTTTTAGAAACATGGTTGCAACTTCCCCGCTGCCATTTTGAAGTGTGCTCCACTTCGCGAAGTGAATGAGGGAAGTTTATATGGACATACCCTCGACCCTTGATTTTGACCGAGTCTACTTCATATGTACACCTCAGGCAGTTCCACATACCACAATGCAATGTGACTTTGATGCCACCACAGATAACATTTAATTTACCCCAAAAAAACACTATGATATATTAATTAATTAATTTATTTATTTATTTTTATAGATATATTTAAAACAGCCCAAGCATACGCTGTAAACGATTTCTGTAATTTGTACAGTAAAAACGAATACTGTAATATGTACAGTAAAATACTGTAAAATGTGTGTACAGTATTTTACTGTATTCAGCAAAGGATTATGGGAAAATATACGGTCACTACTGTATTTCTAAATCCATTTACAGTAAGCTACTGTAAATTTACACTAAAAAAATTACTGTAAAAAAAACTACTGTAAATTTACAGTAGTGAACTTGCCCGCGAAAAACTGACCAATGACAAGGAAGAACCACCGTTTTCTTTTTTCACTGTTTGGTGGAAGTGGCGGTAAAAGGACAAAAGAGAAATGTTGTACTGGCGTTAACTTGACAAAAAGGTTAGTATTTTATTTCTGTTTTATGGAAAACTGATCTACTTTAAGATGTTTTCACTTGTTTACAGTTAACATTATTCATCGTGTCGGGAGTTGGAGCCACTGATCTATATATAATGTTCTCTGTTATAGATCAGTGGTTGGAGTCTTTTTTTCTGACTGACGGCCAGAATGCTGCAATAACAGTGATAACGTCGACTTGTAAGTTAAGGCCACCTATCCTAGTCGAAATAAACCTTAGTTAAACCGATAAACACGTTTATACGTACTACTGTCCTGTAATGCAAGTTAACTAATCTGGCGAGTCGTTAACCTTAACAGCGAACTAACGTGAAATACTGAGGTAAAGTGCATTAGGCAACACCACTGTTTCAGTGCAGATTTTAAACAGTATTTTCAAGTACTTCTTTTGTTTGTTATTTTCAAGTTTCTAGTCTGGATGTCGTCTGCAACGTCGGAGGTGTATTTTGGATCCTCTTCTTGTGAATGCCATTGTATGGATGATAACATCAACTGGTAAGTTAATGTCAGTTAGCCGAAGTTAACTTAGTTGAACACAAGGAAGCATAATAACTTTTCTACACTGCCTCTTTATTGCAAGTAAGGTAATTCTCTTCAAATGCTATTTAAGTTAGAAATGTGTACACCAATGTCGTGTGTAACTTTAGAGATGGTCCCTAAATTCAGTGACATGCGTAACGTAACATTAGGGACAAATATAGCAACTTCTTGGACAAACCTTATCTACGTTCTCATCTTGCCCACTGATCTATATTCATCTTTATATAGATCAGTGAATTTGCCATTATGATGTCATCTAGTGACATTTAGCTACCAGTTTTAGCTACTTTCAACTGAAAGCAATTGGCAACACTGAAACCAGCCAGCTAACATGAAATACTGAGGAGAACTGAGTTAAGAACATCACTTTAAGAACATCTTTTGTATTTTATTTTCAAGTTTCTGCTCTTGTGGTCATCTCGTCTGCATCGGAGGTGTTTTGGAGTCTTTTCTTGTGATTGCCGTCGTAGCGATGCTAACAACAGGTGAGCTTCCATCAACTTAACTAAAGTTACTAAAATAGCCAAATTAGCTCCACTAACTCACAAAACGTGATGACTTTTTAAAGAGAGGAACGGGCTAGCAATATCTTAATATAGCAAGTTTTGCTAATAAATATAATACGTTATTAAACGTAAATTCTGTTATTCTGTTGATTAGAGTGATCAGGTTTTAAATTTGTAATGTTTTGTTTTGTTTGTATGACTGTATGTAATGATGCTGGAAAGCACTTTGGTCAACGGCAGTTGTTTTAAATGTGCTATAGAAATAAAATTTGTATTGTCTTATTGTACAGTAGTTTTTTCTGATCATAATCTATAATAACATAAAAAGGCTGTTGTGACTATGTCTGTTACAGGAGATTTCTCCAATCAAAAACAGGATGCTGACTATGAGGGGCAGATTCATCATACAGCCAGCTGTCCATTTTACAGAAATGCAGAATTAGGTAACCTAAAATACATTTTGTTTTACATTGAATTTACATTCATGCATTTGCCAGATGTTTTTATCCAAAGCAAGTTACATTGTTTTTAAAGTGCACATTTTATTGAGTTATCCATTCCCTGGGAATCAAACAGGGGTGGCGCTGGGTGGCGCTAGGGGTGGTTAAGGGGGCCGAAGCCCCAAATGTTTTTATTACCTTGTCTTGTGCGCATCACCTGCATAGACAGCAACACAACTGAAATGTTCCTAAGCCCAAATGTAGCAAGGACATCGACAAAATAGTCCAAGTGATACAGTGGTTAAATTGTACTGATATGAAGCTACAAGAATACTTTTTGTGTGCAAAGAAAAGAAAAATAACTTTATTCAACAATTCTTCTCCTCCTCATAACATCTGCAGCGGTGCACCGCCATTGTGGAGAGAGTATCACGACACATACGCTTGGTTCTGCTTGATGTAAACAACGCATGTGCATGGTACTGCTTATGTTTAAACACACATGCGTCAGCATGCGCATCTGCTGCAGACAGTATGAGGAGGAGAAGAATTGTTAAATAAAGTTGTTATTTTTGTTTTCTTTTGCGCATAAAAAGTATTCTCGTAGCTTCATAACATCACGGTTGAATCACTGATGTCACATGGACTATTTTACCGATGTCCTTGCTACGTTTCTGGGCCTGGGAACATTTCAGTTGTGTTGCTGTCTATGCAGAGCCAGAAAGTTCTTGGATTTCATCAAAAATATCTTAATTTGTGTTCCAAAGATGAATGAAGGTCTTAGGGGTTTGGAACAACATGAGGTTGAGTAATTAATGACAGAATTTCATTTTTGGGTGAACTAACCCTTTAAATAGCAAAATGCAGCTGCTTCAGGTATCTTTAACTTACTGTAGCCTATAAATTCATAATACCGATCTCTCCATCTGTCAAAATGAGATTATTGTTTCTGTATAGCAACAAATCTAGATTATTTTTTATCATGTTACGCCTATTATTTGAGCACACTTTCTAGGACACACATATGCATTTAGAACGATTATATGAACAGATTGGTTAGCATTTAGTATGGTCTATGGCAGAGTTTACTTGGTGTCAGGGAAACAGAATTCAATAAGCAAGAAGTTAATATTAAGTGATTTAAATCATAGAGAAAATATTGTCTTTTTGCTCTATTATGCGAAAATGGTTCTAAACAAAGCCATGTTGTGCATCTCTGCACTCAGCAGTGTTTCATTACTGAATGAATTTACCTTTTTTGAAAGCCTTGAATCAGCGATTCACTGACCCATTCATAAAAACAGTTTCTTACTTCCTTCCTGAATGAATCAGCAGTTTTGAATGAATTGATTGAATAAATGACTGACTCAGTCATTAAGTTAGTGGTTTGCTGCCACCTACTGGTAATTTTAGTATCTTTTTAGAAGTAACATTCTATTTTTTTTGTCATTTCATATTTCTGTGTTCTAAATTTTATATTTAAAACATTAATTCATAATATTTATGCAATTTGTAAGTGCAAATTATAATTAATTATACTTGTCTCTTAAAGAAAAACAAAATACGCCACTTAGCCAGTGTAACTTTTCAGCATAGCCTATTTTATTTGAAGTGTATCCTGTGTATCTCTGTGCTAAACCGTTGATATCCACTCACTCTGCCCCTGGAATCAAACGCATTATTTTGGTATTCTAGCACTTTGCTCTACTGATTGAGAATGCATTGTAAAAATGGAGCTTTAATAATTTGAATGTGATGGATTATCGACTAATTTTGTACCTTCCTTGTAGGTGCGTTCAGATGTAGTATATAACATTTTTATTAACGTCAAAGTGCATACAGCACCAAGTTCGACAGTTGAGGCAAATTCTGTAAACACTGCTTTGAAAAAACTGCTTTTTTTATTTTTCTTGTGCACTGAAAGTCACAGATCAGATGGAATTCTGGAAAGAGGGTGCAAAGAAAAAGCATCAGCCTGAATCCCCTCTTGGTGTTTCTCATCTTTTCTCATCTCATCTTGTCAACTTTGACTGGAAAAATTACTGAAATTTAACACAACACCACAAACTAATTTTTACTGTATTATTTTATTTTATTTACTTTATTTTTTATTTTTTTTGTTAGGCCTGTTTTTCTTTTCAGTATGTGTACAGTATGTCTTGCCCAGGGGACTGTGGCGATGCCATTTTCTCAGCTAGTGCATCCTGGAGGTCAAGATTTGTAATTTGTACTTTTAAAAAGAAAATGTTCAACAATTAAAGAATATTATCAGAAATAATTCTCATGAGTTATTGTGATTTTTATGGGGTTGGGGTGGTAAAAATCATGGATTACAGTGCTGTAAGGCAATTGGATTGTTTTTTACTTGTAAAAAATGTTTAAAATAAATGAAAATAAACTCTACAGTACTAATACTGTAAATGACAATATGGTTATAATACTGTAAATGAAAATACAGTAAGGACATTATAGTACTGTAAATGAAAATACAGTAATCATACTGTAACCAATTTTACAGTAACTTACTGGCATCCAGCTGCCAGTAAGTTACTGTAAAATTTACAGCAATCTCTTTACAGTGTACCTATACACATATAGAATGCTGCATCAGACAAATTTGTAAGGGAAAAATGTAAATAATCAACTCCATAGTGAATTCCAAGTGATCAATGGCTTAGGATGTTCCATTTCAGCCCATTGCAATAAGATGGAATGAAGTTAATGAGGAAGGGCTTAAAAACAGTGGAACACAACCTAAGATGTCAACATCATTGGTTCTCATGTCTTGCAACCAAACATGATGTGCCAAATTTGAATATGTGAATTTACAAATCACACAGCTGAGGGAAAAAAAATTCAGTTAATAACAACAATTTCAGTCTGTTACTCACACAAAGCTATCATATGACTTCAGAAGACTAGATTATTGTGTAGGAGTCATATGGACCTGCTTTTTTTTGGCATTTTTAGAGCTTGACAGATTCACACTTTCACTGTATGGAAAAGAGCAATGTGAATATTCTGCATAACATCTTAATTTGTAGTTTACAGAAAGAAAAAAAAAAGATGAAAATCATGTGGATTTGGAATTAAATAAAGATAAGTAAATTATGGAATTTTCATTTTTGGGTGAACAAAAATGTAAATTTTCTTTTTTGTCCCTTTAAAGTCAGAAAGCAGCCATAGATCTTCTGTATTGTGATGTACATCTGAATAAAACAGATTATCGGAGAAGAAAAAAAAAGTAGGGTGGGGACTTGGTTCTATCAATCAGTTATTGATTGGATGGAGGTGGATCTGATTGTTTGCTTGAAGGTAGAAGAGAGAGAAGTCACTAGAAGATCAAGTTGATGTTTTGATAAGAACCCCCCCCCCTCCCCTCCCCTCCCCTCCTCCCTAATTATTGTAGGTAAAAGTGTCTGAAATGAGTGACACTTCTGGCAGATCATTTGCTTCACTCAACTCGTTTGACTTTTTTCCCAAGATGAGTTGACTGATAAATTAAGATAAAAAAAAAGCGAGATAGAGTTGATTGCAAAATTATCAGTATAATTATTTTGTCAAAAACTGCAATTTTCTACAACTGTATGATCACTGTCTGTAAAGTGCAATTGCATTTTTGCTTTATTTAAACATTATTTTGAACACTTGTACACTCCTCAATATCTTCACTACTATTGTCTTTTCTCATTTAGGGTATTTAGTGAACAAAGACTGCCACTGGTGTCCCCTCTGAAACATGATTGCTCTGTACTATTAAGGTGTTTGATTCAAATGCTTTCTTGGTGACATTCTTCGATTAGTCCTGTTCTACAAAAAAACATTCCCAACAACTTAAGCCTCTTGTATACCACTATATAGTATAGTAAACGTAATACGTAAATGCTAAAGGAGTAAGTAGAAATGTCTCCAAAATGATGAACATTGCAACTGCATTGTTTCAATCCATTTTTATTTATTGCTGAGAAGAGTCTCCCAACACGCTGGTAACCTAATTCTACACAAGGCTGTGGACCAACGTTGTTCCTCTGAGGACTGCTGTATAAATAGAATCCATAATGGACCAGAGTGAGATGCTATCATTTATCTCCGACTCTCACAAACACAGTTCAAGTCTCTCCTCATTTTCCTAATGATCTCCTTCTTTTTTGCTATGTGTTTTACTTTAAGGTGCACAGGATTCGAGCTTAATGGACACGATTTATCACCGGCTGATCCTACCCAAGTCCAGTTTATCCAGTAAAGTTGAAGAACAAAACAAATTGCCAAACCAAATGCATTTTTGTTGAGGGAATTGGCTTATTTTTCAAAGTAGTAAGGAAATGGAAAACAAGGGGGACACAGACCCTGATTCAGGTCTTCGAGGTTAAACTGTAGTTTGTGCAGATGCAAACGTAATGAGTCAAGATGGGTTTCATTATTTAAGAATTTTTTTAAAGGATGTTTCTTTTTGTAGGATGTCTAGGGAGTTGGGATTCTGTTAATTTATCAACAACTCCATATCAATCAGCTATGGATGGGAATCGTAAGAAATTTAACAATGCTGTTTCTGACTCCAAATGAAGGTTCTGATTTGTTAATGATTCCATTTTCTTTTAGTAGTAAAGTATCAGTAACAAAGCAAAAACACTGATACTTTTTTAATGTATATTTTTAATTATATTCTTTTTAAGCACTTTTATTGTGGAAAAACGCTCTATTCCACATTGTTATAGAAACCATCAGTTAATAATTTCAGTTTACTATGATTTGGACATGATGTCAAAAGAGTCATTTCGTGACATATTGAGTGATTTTAATTGTTTCATTTATAAGAACTGATACAAGAGTCATTTGTTCTGGAATCGTACCACATTGGTTGTAATGTACTGTTTGTTTATTTTTGTTTGTTGTTGAGTGCAACCAATGATCAACATTCACAATTAAAAGATTTTTGACTGCAACATAATAGAGATACATGTTACACTGTCCAACTATTTTAGTGTAGCTAAAGAACTCACATACAAGAACGTTAATAGAACCAAAAATCACGAAAATGACTCAAAAGTTCTATTTCTGAATAAGAGCTGGTTCTTGGGTTCCTAACCCTACATTGTGTTCTAAATGAGCATGGAATGCGGTTGGCTGGTTGCTTTTGCTCTATTGTTTTGACAGAATGTGGTCTCAGGTGATGTTTGCCTGTGTCCTTGAGTAACTCCTGAGGGAGTTTGGTTAAACAGCTTGCTGTTAACCCTTTAATTGGTGCAAAGACAAAAATGTAAATTTAATGTAAAGCACATGAAGAAAAAAAGACAACTTCACCATTTGGTCGCACACTTTAATGACTGAGAGTCCTACATTACTCAGCGACCAACCCAAATTGCTTGTTTTAGCTAATTCACTTTGAAGGCTTTTTGTGCTTCTCTTTAATTCGAATCGCTAATTGACTCAAAGTAGGATGCATCTCTGTGCCAGGGCCCATAGGCACTCGGCAACATGGAGCTCCAGCGAAAAGATTTTCAGAAGGATGAAGGGAAGGAGGGAAGAGACGGAGAGCAAAGACAAATCTCAGCCCATACCCCCCGGGCAATGCCACGGCTCCATGCAGTAGATTAAATTCTGGCCCGGGCCCAAGTGAAGGCCTGCTTTTTAACCACTGATTCTCTCATTTGCCTTCAGAGGCCTGCGGCCTGGCAGGCTGCGCGGCGCATTACCAGCCCGCAGCAGCACTTAAAACACATTTTAGCCCAGGCTAACAGCTGGCATCCTGGCCGAGAGACTCGTCTCAAGTGACGGAAAGGAACCTAAAGCGGGGAGGGGTGGGGGTGTGGGTGGGGAGAGCCAATTGCACAAAGCCTGGCTGAAATAATGATAGCGGCAGATGAATCTGATTATGTGTGTTCATGTAATTGTGATTCACTTAGAGGCCATGTTTTGAAATATATTTTTAATTTACATGATTTGGTTATGTTCCTTGTTCTTTTTGTCTTTCATTTGTGGTGGACACACATGAGAGACAAGGCCATTAATAGGACCTGCACTGTGAAAAATGGTTTATTTATGGAGAAACTTACTTTTTAGACATGGTTATTTTATGTAATGTACATCTGCCAGGGAGAATGCAGTCAAAAAAGTTTTGCATGTTGCCAAGTAATGCACAGGCTAACAGTTTGGCTGGAACTATATATATATATATATATATATATATATATATATATATATATATGAAGTTCATATGTTTGTAAATATAAACATATACAAATATAAATATATTAACTTTATTAATACATAAAAACTTAAATAATATTGCATATTTAAGTATTGCTATATATTATTATTATTATTTACTTATTGCTAATTATTTATCATTCCTTCTAACATAATACTTTAAATAATAATAATGTGAAGTTATTTTTTCATATTTTTCTTCATGTAGTAATTTTCTCTTTTCAAGGTTTTCCTCATAACTGTCGCCCATGCTTTGCAGGTTATAAAAAATATTCATTTCCATAATGTGCTCCCATATAAAAGCTACTTTTTGAGTTTTTAATTGTTAAAAGCACTTTTCCAATGAATTTAATTAATTTAAAAAGTGCTTCTCCTCATGTTTATTGATCTAACAGTAATTTAATTAAATTCTCATAATTTCAGGTGATGTAAGCATTTTACAGATAATATTTTAATTTGATCTGGCCTTTTAATTCTTGGGTATTTATCTTAACTATTATATATATATATATATATATATATATATATATATATATATTTTTTTTTTTTTTTTATTGTTTGGAATCTTTAGTTGGAACCAGCATGCAGGTTCTGTATCTGTGCATGAGAGTCAGTGACAAGCCAGTGATTGTCAGCAGAGTTATGCAGTGTTCAGTACAGCAGTTTCTCTCTCTCCCTGTGTCCCATGCCTTTGGTTTTCAATCTCATGCTTCACGTCCGCTGAGCCCACACCATCAGGGGCTCTTATTTACGACCGAGGGTCCTCATACAATCTACCGTCAAGGGTCCAGACCAGCGCGGCCCTCCCTTCCTCTCTCCCTGGGTTCATCCTCTCTCCAGTTCTATGTAGAGAGCTCATTATTGTCAGCTTCTCAATGCACTGCTGGACAGGGCTTCAGCTGAATCCAGTCTGGTATATTCAATTATTGTCCCTGTCCTGTGACATGTACTTTTTTTTATGGAGCTATTTTTAAAGTGAATATATGTTGTGCACTTTTCTGAAGAGTCTCTGTCAGCAAAGGCCCTGTTCTGTGTATTTTGAGTTTGGAGCCTGTCTAACAGTCTATACGAATGCTGCACGATCACATCAGTGTAATATGTAGTTATATTGTATGGTGGGACGGCCGGCTGTTGATTGATTTTCAGTTCAGTCTCCTGGGGCCGCTGTGATTTTATTTAAGTGAGCGCACACATCATTTGTACGCTAAGGTTCAGCTAACTTGCTCCATATTCAGCCTTTTTTAAAGGTGCCATAAACAGCGTCCTATCTTTAGAATGGGCCGTTGTGAAATGTGTACCATGGTGGACAGTAAATATGAGGTTGCCATGACTGCAAGCAGAATTCACACACAAGGCCGCCTTGTAATGTATCGCTCTGATCTCCAGTCTGATGATGACTCTCGTGTGTGTGGTAACTGAACGTGACTTACAATTTTTTTTTTTTTTTTTTTTTAAATCTGGACATTAAATCTGGAGTCTGGAGTGGGGAGAACAAGATTATCAGTGAATAATGACTTAAATTTTGGTCTGTTCCTCTAATAAAGCTATTATTCATTTTCAGAACAGGGCATTTAAACTGGGGTCTACTGAATATTTAGGGTTAATTCCATAAATAACATTATTCCTTAAAATATTAATAAATAGTATTGGTAACACTTTAGTCAAGGGACCAGTTCTCACTATTAACTAGTTCTTACTAACTAGTAATAAGCAGCAAATTAGGAGTTTTATTGAGGCAAAAGTCGTAGTTAATGGTTTGTTAATAGTGAGAACTGGACCTTAAAGTGTGACCATTTATGTTGTACTTTTCTAGTGAGTTTCTCTTCAAAGCTGTCGCTTGTAATTTTCTCAGTGCAGGTTATAAAGTAATATTCATTCATATATCAATAATATGCTCCAATAAAAAGTTACTTTGAGTATTTAGTGTGAAAAGCACACTTCAAATGCATTAAATTCATTTAAAACTGCTCCTATATATAGATTATAGACATAACATTACTCTCATAGTAAATAAAAAAGAGAGAGAGAGATTTAATTTAATTTTGCAAAGTAAATATTTTACAGGTAATATTATATCTTTTTGCCTTCTAATTCATTTGAATTTCTTTTAGCTCAATTGTTTAATTTAGTGTTTTTTTATTATTTAACATTGTGTTATCTTTATAATATCATGCTAGCTATTTTCTTACAAAGTATAAATTGTATACATTTTGTATAAGTTGTATATATTTTCATTTATAAAGGGCCTTTATATGTGAAAATATGTAAATGTAAATGCTTTTATATTTTAGAGAGAAAGTCATTTGCAAAGGGGTTCCTCAATATGTGGCATTCAAAATTTGAAAACCAGAAGTCTTGGATTATTGAGTGTCGTAGCATCTTTTATGATGTGTTTTTGTCCTTTTTGGAACTTGACTGATGTGGTCACTATAATCTATTGTTATATGCCAAACGCTGCATAACAATTCTTCAAAAAATGTCAACTTTTGTGTTCCATAGAAAAAAAGCAAGAACATACTGGTTTGGAATGACCTGAGGGTGAGTAAATTACAGAATTATCATTTTTGGTGAACTATTCTCGATGTCCTTGCAATGCTGATTAAATCATTGAAAAAAACTGACAGGCTGTGAATGCCGGATATATCAGGCCTAAAGGTGAGCGTCCCACAATGCAACAGCTCACCACCTTTCCATTGGCTCTGGGCGGGAGCACGATCGGAGTGCCGGCCTCAAATAGAGGTGGCATCTGGTGCCCAATTTGTCATGCCTGAATTACCTGAGAGCTGATAAGAGCTGAAGTTTTAATAAAAGTTGGGAGCTGCAGATAGCTGGCTGAAGGACACTGATGAAGTGTCTTGGGGCCTATTTCCACCTCGAGATAAGGAGCTGAAGAGAGAGAGGAAGGTGGGTTGCAGGGCCAGAGATGTGAGTGCACACACTAATGTTCAGGGTGTGTGTTTTTTCTCTTTCTCCAGCATCTCAGTGTGGAGGAGATAGTATATACGCATATGGTGTGGGAAAAAAAAAATAATAATGATCAGGATCTAAACAAGAAGAAACCTGGGAGGATCTGGCGATCTCTGGTGCTAAGTTGTAGAGTTTTTTCAGGTGCTAAGTTGAAGAGAATTTTCAGTCTTTTGAAATTTACTCACAGTTTTGTCATGTTATAATCATTCATTTTAGTTCATTTTAAATTGAAATTATATTATATAATTTAAATTATAAATATAATTTATAACATTATTTACAAAATATAAATAATTATATATATATATATATATATATATATATATATATATATATATATATATATATATATATATATATATATATATAAAATTGTATGTGTATATATATATATATATATATATATATATATATAATTGTATAATTTTATTTAAACAACATTTTAGTTGATTATACATGTCAAACTATAAAAATCAAAATTTAATCAAAATGTTCACAAATTTTTAATAAATGTATAAACATTTAAACGTATTGAACATATAAAAGATGTATCATCATTAACAAAATATAACATGCTACTGAGTAGTGAAATCGTCATGCTTTTGAGACTTTGGTAACGATTTATCTTTTTTCTATATAGTGCATTATGTATAGCACATTTTTATGGCAACAGCGTACGTATTTTCATATGTGTTTTGACTAGCAACTAGCAAGTTTTAATTGATGTGTTTCAGTTGGCTATTAATCTGCTAACAAAATGGTTTAGTTTTTCAGTGTTCAAGCAGTCGATCCCCAACATAATGTGACTGGATTAGTTGTTGTTTTTTTTTGTCGTTTTTTAGTTTTTAGTTTTTTGTGTAATTAATAAATTTCATTTGGTTTGATAATGGGTAACAGAACATGAAGCAACATGCTCAAATAAAAATCTCTCTTTTTTGGAGAAATATTTACGCAGTACAATATACACAAAACAAAACTTTAGAGGAAAGAAAATTAATCCAAAAACAAACGAATCTAAAAACATTGTTTGCATTGTTTTCTCCTCATTATATTTTCATCAACAGTTAATTCTAATTCAAATATTTTAATTATCACCATGATGTGTTTTTATGTCTTGTTTTCATTATGGTTTTCAAATGTTTTAAAATCAAAAAAACTCTTTGTCAACGAACATTTTCGTTAGTAATTTCCTTGATGGGACTAACACTGGCGATGTCCTAACATGTACGTGTCCCTCTCTCTCTCTCTCTCTCTCTGTTCCTCTCATTCGCGTTCTGTGATTTGGCCTCCCGCCAACATCTATAGCTCACCCTCAGCTGTGCCGGCGAGCTCCAGATGTGCCAAAGGCATATTTTTTTTCCTCTCTTTTTCTCCCCATGTGTGTTTGTGAGTGTGTGTATGTGCGTGTGTCTGTGTGCAGGTTTTGCCAGCTGACTGCACCGTTTGATAACCCGCTCTCTGGATGCCCATCACCGGCCGCAGAGATAGAATTAAATGATGATGATCTTCCCACGAGTTGGGTGCGGAAACAGCGCGTATAAATCTTGATTTCATCTCAGCGTGAGAAGTCTTTATCCATCATCACTCTTAATGAACAAGTCATTAGGCGCGATGAATGGCGCGCAGGGCCCCGACGTTCTCGCCGACACTTTTGTTTGCAGCTTTTGGGGGGGCCCTGCACCCTTTCGAGGGGGTCACACTCATTGCTCCAGATGTGGGGGTAACCTCTCTAGCCCCCCCCCTCTTCCGAGGTGCCCAGCATGTACTAAGCAGGGCTGGAAAAAATTAGAGTAAACAGAAAGAAGCCTGATTGTTCCGCCCTGAAGCTCCTGATGCGATGCCATATGAAAAGTAATTTTTAGTCATTTTAGGTCTCGGTGGTCCTTTTTTATGGTTCTTTCTTATGTTAAACAACTAGCTTGAGTAAAACTTGTGTTCTAGGAATCATAAAAAGATTATAGCATTTTTATGGGAATTGGTAACTATTTTTCGTTTTAGCGAATTGGTAGCTAATTTGTACGATCTGCTTGCATCCTGCTAAGGATAGGTTTAAGAGTAGACCTTCATGCTTGCTTTTTTCTAAGAATCATATGTTTCTGTACAAAGCCCATTATACGAATTCATACAAAATCATCACCTTGTAAAATTTACATTTTTTCATGAGATTGGGTTGGAATATTTCACCCCAAAATCATTTATTTGCCTATATGTCATTCCAAACGTGTGAATTTCTTTCTTCCGTGGAACACAAAAGGAAAACATTTTAATAATGTAATAGTTTTCAATATTTTTTACAAAAGGGGCTGTGTCATTCAAGGAAAAACTGCAAAAGTTATTTTGTGTAGTGGTCCTTACAACAATATTTCCAAAAACTGGTAACACTTTAGTTTAAGGACCAATTCTCACAATTAACTAGTTGCCTATTATCATGTATATTACTAGCATATTGGCTGTTTTTTATTACTTATAAAGCACATATTAATGCCTTATTCTGCATGACTGTTGTCACGCTTCTCTGGAGCAGGGAACGAGAAGACAAGGAATTATTCCAAACATTACAGGTTTTATTAACCCAAACACAAGTAACATGGAGCACAAACAAGACACTGAATGACAATCAAGACCAGACGCTAAAGACAGGGAAACACAGGGCTTAAGAACTAGAACTAAATGACACACAGCTGGGGACTAATAAACTAATGATGAGAACCAAACGAGAACAGGAAACAGGAAACACCAAATAATGGCACAAGAGGAAGGGAAACGCAAGACATGGGGAAACACAGGTCTGACAGTACTCAGACCTGGGGGTGGGCACTCTGGAGGCCTCTAGGGGCAGAGTTCGGGGAGGGAAGGCCTCCAGGGCGGCACCCGTTCCGGGACCAATGGCGGAGCAGGGAGCTCGGGAGACCATGGTGGGGCAGAAAGCTCGGGAGACCATGGCGGAGCAGGGAGCTCGGGAGACCATGGCAGAGCAGGAAGCTCAGGAGACCATGGCGGAGCAGGAAACTCGGGAGGCCATGGCGGAACAGGGGACTCGGGAGGCCATGGAGGTTAGGAGCCCTCCCTGGGCTTAACGGGGGATCAGGAACCCTTCCTGGGCTGAACTGGGGATCAGGAGCCCTCACTGGGCGGAACTGGGGATCAGGAGCCCTCTCTGGGCAAAACTGGGGATCAGGAGCCGTCTCTGAGCTTAAGGGGGAATCAGGAGCCCTCTCTGGGCTGAACTGAGAATCAGGAGCCCTCACTGGGCTGAGCTGGGGATGAGGAGCCCTCCCTGGGCAGAATTCGGGAACAGGAACCTCTCCAGGGCTTAACTCGGGAACAGAAGCCCTCACTGGGCTTGACTCGGGAACAGGAGCCCTTCCTGGGCTTAAATCGGGAACCGGAGCTCTTCCTGGTCATGACTCAAGAGCAGGAGCCCATCCTAGGCGTGACTCGGGAATAGGTGCCCATCTTGGGCTTACTTCGGGAACAGGGATGCGCCACTCACCATCTGCCCCGTGGATGATCTCGCCAGGTCCATTCCTGACCCAGAGCCCAGCCCACCAACTCCCCGCGGTGCGGAGCACCAGCCCGAGCCCACCGATGACGGAGAGCCATTTCCCGCTGCGATCGACGAGCCAGCACCAAGCCGAGCGACTGAGCAACGGATCGCCCCGGACGTTGAGCCCCACCCGTCAGGCCAGGTGCGAGAGCCGGCGACAGTGCCCACCACAAGGGAGCCAGCCGTGGACGGTGTGAGCACGGAGTGGAGCTCCGCCCCCTGCACCGTGGCTGAGGGTGAGCTGATTATACATCTGGGACTGCTGGACATGGAGGGGGATTTGATAGACTGGGACACGGATCTGGAGGCTGACATTCCCCCTCTCTTCTCTCCTTCGTCCTGGCTGGTCCTGTCCAGTCCTCCTTCGTCTCCGCTGGTCCCGTCCAGCTCTGCTCCTCCAGAGCGCCCTCCAGTGACCGCTCCCCGAAAGCGTCCTCCAGAGCCACCTTTGGATACTAAAACCAAAGGTGTCCTAATATTGGTGCAGAAGACTTTAAATATTACTATTTTAGATAAAGGTTGTGATACAGATGGTATAATAACACACATAAAAACAATAGTGGAGAATAGGAATATTGTATTTATTTCAGTTTATGCCCCTTGTACTCCTGACCCTACTTTTTCTCTGTTTTGTCAACCTATCTCTTGAAATTTTCGGATTTTGAAATTGTATTGGGTGCAGATACGAATTCAGTTATGTCGCATATCCTAGATAGATCTGGACGAAAGGAATCACACTCTCAAGGTTTTTTTTTTTTTTTTTTTAAATATGAATCTGTCATCTTCTCCTAAGTATAATCTCTGTTTGCAAGGATCTTCAGGCACGTTTTCACATTGTTTTTTTGAAGAGTGCCCCTCTCTCTCAACTTTTTGGTCTCAGCTCTCATAGGACCTGTTATATTTGTTGGGTACTGAGATATATTTGACTCTGCGCCATTTTTTCATGAATGACTTTTGGGACTTCACCTTGTCCGTACAACAAAGATGTTTACTGTTAGCTACTCTCACAGCAGCAAAAAAAAATTGTTAGTCAACCGTTGGAATCCTCCTCACACAATGGACAGACAAACCTGGACTGTGTATTTGTTGGACATTATCTCGATGGAACTCTCAACTTCTCGTATACATGGATCTAATGTGGAAACTGTAAATTTATGGCATTCAGCTTTTAATGTTGTGTCATCTTTTCTAAAATCTTTGTAAAATTTATTTTATTGTGGGTTGGGGTGGGTTCTAAATTTGCACAGTTGATTTTTGTTTTGTCCTACTGTTCCCAGAAGAAAATTTTATAAAAAGTTAACAAAAAAATAAAATAATTTTGCATGACATTTATAGCCATACTGAAGCCAACAATGGACAGTTTACTTCAGATCTTAAAAATAAATTAAAGCAAACATTTACATTAAGACTGTGAACTCAATGCAAACCAATAAGTGTATTCCATAATGGTATCAGTCACTCAGTATGTAATTTTAATAATGTTAAAAATATTTTATATTTCTGAATTAGATTACAAATTGGATTACAAATTTCGCTGGGAGTGCAGTGCGCTTCGGTGTAATAGTTGGTTAATAGTGAGAATTGGTCCTCAAACTAAAGTGTGACCCAAAAATTATTTGAATGATTGGTCTCAATGATTTGTTCACCAGACTAAGTTGTCGAGTTCACTACACTGATTTGAGAAACAGATCAGTTTGATCCATGATCCAAAAAATTATCACAAATCAAACATCATCACTTCTACCCAACAAAGAGAAAGTTTCAGTCCCTATTTTTGTAATTGCCCTCAATTTTTTATTTATTTATTTTTTTTCCTGTGTGTGTTCTTCAGAAGAAAGAACGCAGCTTGGGTTTGGATAAGGATGAGTAAAGTATGAGAGCGTTTTCATATTTGGGTGAACTATTCCTCAGGAGTCTTGAGGGAGTTCTAGTGAAATCCCAAGTTCTGTGATGATATGAGACTACAGCGAGAAACTCTACAGGGAACTTGAATGTTTAGAGGTTCAGTCTGTTAGAATGCACCTTTTGTTTTGTTTGCTTACGAGGGTCTTCAGTGTTTGGGTATTTTCCCTTTTTCCTAAGGTACACTGGATCTTAAAAGTTCAGGCAATTCTCTGAGGCTCTTGTGTTTGCAATCTAGATGAACTTAAAAGCCTTCTTAAAGAATTTAAGAGCATTTTCAGCGTAGCCCCGGGCTACCGAAAGCAGAAGCTGTACCACCTGCATCAAATTTGAATGAAACTGTGCACAAGTCTTTCAGCTCTGTAAAGTAGAACAATATTTATTTTGTGAAGAAAGATGCTTCTCAGAGCTGTTCCCCTCAGAAATGCGAAGAAATAGAATTTGACATGGGGTAATTGTATTTAACTTCTCATACGCTCGCAGAGCATACATTTGCATTCGAGCTCAAAAACAGCACACACACGTTTTAATGTCACATTCTCGTAGGCTTGTGGCTCTGAAGCCCTCAAGATCCTGCTGGGAATCACATCACTCAGTATGTTTGATAATATCGCTTCATCATTAAACTAGACACCTTTCATTCTTTAAACACCACTCTATTTCTCATGGCATTTAACAGTTGATGTTTTTCCTTTGTGTTTCTTTTTTTTCCCCTCCAGCCTCATTCTTCTCTTTTAGAGAAACAGCTTTTGTTTGGTCACTGCTATGACTGGAGTCTTCATTGCATAGAACATTTTTAGTTTCATTTAATAAATGCAATAAAATATTTTAACTAAGTTGTAATGTTTAGCATGGTTATGACGAATAACAAAATAATATAGATCTAAATTGTGTTATTTATCTTCACAAATGCAGCAGCTAACAGTTCAGACAAGCTTGGCGTGATGGTATGGCCCATGTTGAGGTGCGTGGAAAAAAACAAACCCCCATTACTGCACATGTCAGCATCATAAACAACAGATCGGGCCATGTGGACGCAGGCACAGCGGTAATGGAGGCTGTGCATCACTGTTCAGCACAAGGTCTGCAACCTCTACAGGACTCACCTGAACCACACAGAGAAAGAGAGAGGGGAGGGGAGAGAATAGATGTGCTGGTGAGGTGATGTTGAAGGTAATGTTGATAACTAACTGTGGGTAGTGTAGATGACTATTATAGCAAGGATGAAGATGATGATCATCACAAGTTTTGGAAATGGATTGGACAGCGCTGTACACTTGTTTGGCTCTGATCATTCCCTTGTACATTATTTATTGTTGTAGTTGCTGGTGCTTCAGGAATATTTAAAGGAATATTTTTAAAAATGCAAGGTAAAATGAAGAAATATTAAGACACTGCACTATTTGTAGGTCACTACTCTTGTAATGAAGAGATTAAATACTATTCATAAAATAGAATTTATAATTTATATTATTTTTTATTCTGTTCTATTTGTTCTTTTTTTCTTCTTTTAACAATATTGGCTCACATTATCAATTAGTCACTAAATGACAAGTTACCAATTCATTATATAACTGGTGGTCTTTCGCAGCTAACAGTGTTCATTCTCAAAACTTTAGATAACGTTCTGGCAAGGTCCTCTCAAAGTTATGAACAAAAATTCTTCTAGTAATGCTAACAGAACAGCCGTTCAAAGTTATCTGTTCTTTAATATTTTTCTCACATCATTAGGACAAAAACATTAGTTACATTGTTCATGAAAGGTTTTTTTTTTTTTTTTTTAAATGTTACTTGTTTCAGAATTTTCAAATTCACATTCAAAGGTAACGATTCCATAATGTTCTATAATGTTCCCCTAAAGGATTAGTTTACTCCAGAATTTAAATTTCCTGATAATTTACTCACCCCATTGTCGTCCAAGATGTTCGTGTCTTTCTTTCTTCGTTTGAAGAGAAATTAAGGTTTTTGAGGAAAACATTCCAGGATTTTTCTCCATATAGTAGACTTCAATGGGGACCAATGGGTTGAAGGTCCAAATTGCAGTTTCAGTACAGCTTCAAAGGGCTCTGCACGATCCTAGCCAAGGAATAAGGGTCTTATCTAGTGAAACCATTGGTCATTTTCTAAAAAAGATACATAAAAATTTATATACTTTTTCACAAATGCTCTATATGGAGAAAAATCTCCATTTTTTTTTTTTTTTTTCAAATGAAGAAAGAAAGACATGAACATCTTGGATGTTCATATTTTAAAAAGTGGACATTTTGAACATTCAGAAATGACTTTTTTTATAACTTAATGGGAATGTCAGCAAACAGTTCTTAGAACATATTTTTGTTAGCCGGGTTGAATTTTGTTAGTACACATTTCCCCTTTACTGTCTCTATCAGCCATGAGTCTCATTACATAGAGTGTCTGAACTAGAAATGTAGATTTTTCTACAAAAGAACTAATTGAACCAGATCTAGTGCCCAAACATATGGTTGTCGAGGTTATGGTTCAGAAATAATGACACCATCATGATAAGCATCACTGCGATCATCACCCATCAGCAGTCATACTCTCGAACGGAGCACCTAAAGTCAGGTTGGCTACGTGCCCATCCAGCGTTAGAGAATACAAGGAGACAGCCGGCCTATTTTTGGGGCTTATTCCATAAAGTGATCTTACCATGGCTCCCTCATGACCAGTAATGTGATAGTGCCCCAGGCAGTGTTTTCAATTTCTTTAAAACACAAGCAGCACTCTGCCACTGACTTTGTGGTGAGGACAACTTAGTGGGGGATGAGTGCAGTTATTTGTGGCCTTTTATTGGAGATAGTTGCTCAGTTTATGATTTCTATGATATATTAAGTTTTTTGGGGAATTTACAGAAGCAAAAAAAAAAAAAAAAAAAAAGACTTGCTGTTATGGCTTGCTGTCTTAATTTTGCTGAACTATTCAGACAGAAGAAAGCAATATATTTCAAATGAAATTAAATTTATGGGTTCATATGGGTGGATAGTCTATATTTACTTATAACTTCCTGGCTTTTTCAATCCATATTTAATTCATATGGGTGGGTAATCTATATTTACTTATACAGTGCTATCACTGTGCTATTAACTAAACTAAAACTAAGAATCATTTATGTCAACTGAAATAATTTGAAATAAAATCTAAATATTAAACAAAAAAAATCTTAACTGAACTGAAAGAAAATAAGTTGTAGTAGTAGAATTAATTAAAACTAAAACGGAAAAAAAAACAGCTAAAGCTAAATAAAAATATTAAATTACATATAAAAAATACAAACAAACTAAATAAAATGAAGCTAATTCAAAATACTATAACCTAAACGTAATAAATAAATAAATACATTTTTAATCCTACTAACTGAAATAAAATAAGTTTTAAATGGGGGGGGGGGAGTTACAAAAAATTATAAAATGACAAAAGCTCAAAACAAAATTAAAAACTTTAATTAAAATAAAAAATGAAAATAAAAAAATAACAGCTAGTTCAAAAATATTAATAAATACTATAAGTTAGAAATAAAAACATTGTGGCAACTAACTAAAATAAAATAAGTTGAAGTACTACAATTAATAAAACTAAAAGCTAAATAGAAATAATTTTAAAAAATGACAAAAGCACAAAACAAAATTATTAAAACTTAATTAAACTGAAACCTGAAAATATTAAATAAAAGCAAATTCAAATTATTAATAAATACTATAATAATGCAGTATATAAAATAGCTCTGCACTTATAACAACAAAAATACCCTTTTGTCCGAAGGTGGAGTGAAACAGACATCCTTTCTGCAAGCCCCTTCTTTTCAAGTGAGGGATCACTAAAAGTTTTAGGAGTTGCCCTTTTCATTCCACCTAATTCAACTGAGAAGGTGAGTTTGCCACAAACAATCGAAGGAGCGTCTTTTACAGCAAGCGAATGCTAAGAGTTCCAATGGCTGTAAAGTTTATTTACTGCTCTCTAATCTCAATAAAACCTGTCATTGCTGCAATGGATGACCTTCTCTTTACAGTCTCACGCAGTCTGTAGTGACCAAGTGTCTGACCAAGTCACCAAAGACAGACAACGGAAAAGATGTGTGATCATTTTTACTAGGACAAGCAAAATGGTCTGACTTCCAATATAAACATCCAGCACTGCCTCGTTCAGCGTGCCACTGCAAACCACGTTATCTCGTATTCTGACGTAAGATAGGCATGGAAGGTTGTTACCGGAGAAGGAAAAGTGGGAGAGCGGTGTAGAGATTACCGTGATGACTGGAGCCTTGTCAGAATCGCAGCAAATCAGATGACACTTCAATAGGGGGAACCAGGGTGTATGGCAAAATTCGAAAATTGAGTTGACAACACCAGCGATAAAGGCGTTATGGTCGGTGGAAATTGGTCTTTAAATGGTTTGCGGCCCAGTTGTTGAGCAATGCAATTCAGAGTTGGCCGATCTGAGCAGCAGAACCATGACCACGTGGGAATAGGGGTGAATATACATGTTGAGAGATATAGCATCTATGAGCTGTCTTTCATCTCTTTTCAGACATGGGGAAGAGTAAGGTCAGAAAGGCAAAGCTCAATTTTGCCCACTGTAATACACAGACAAAAAGAAAAAGAATGAAAACAAGAGGGATGCTGGAGGTCGGTGGTGGCTGAGAGAAAAACATTAAAGGGATAGTTCACAGAAAAAAGAAAATTCTGTCATCATTTGCCCACCTGCATGTTGTTCCAAACCTGTGTGATTTTCTTTCTCATGTAGAACACAAAATAACATATTTCTAATCAAATAATAGCACCAATACTACTACTATTAGTAGTAGTAGTTTTTATAGTAAAATAATAATAATATAAGGGACTACTTCTACAAATAATACAACCCGAATTCCGGAAATGTTGGGACATTTTTTAAATTTGAATAAAATGAAAACTAAAACAAATGTTTAAACTGAGAAATTTTAAAATTTTATGCACAAAATGAGCTCATTTCAAATTTGATGCCTGCTACAGGTCTCAAAATAGTTGGGACAGGGGCATGTTTACCATGGTGTAGCATCTCCTCTTCTTTTCAAAACAGTCTGAAAATGTCTGGGCATTGAGATTATGAGTTTCTGGAGTTTTGGTGTTGGAATTTGGTCCCATTCTTGCCTGATATAGGTTTCCAGCTGCTGAAGAGTTTGTGGTCATCTTTGATGTATTTTTCTCTCAATGATGTGCCAAATGTTCTCTATAGGTGAAAGATCTAGACTGCAAGCAGGCCAATTCTTCTACTATGAAGCCATGCTGTTGTAATAGCTGCAGTATGTGGTTTTGCACTGTCCTGCTGAAATGCACAAGGCCTTCCCTGAAATAGACATCGTCTGGAGGGGAGCATATGTAAACTTTCATATACCTTTCAGCATTCATAGTGCCTTCCAAAACATGCAAGCTGCCCATACCATATGCACTTATGCACCCCCATACCACAGGACACGATGGCGCTTCTGGACCATGTTCACATATGGCTTCCTTTTTGCATGATAGAGCTTTAGTTAGCATCTGCAGACGGCACGGCGGATTGTGTTTACCGACAGTGGTTTCTGAATGTATTCCTGGGCCCATTTAGTAATGTCAATGACAGAATCATGCCGATGAGTGATGCAGTGTCATCTGAGGGCCCGAAGACCACAGGCATCCAACAAAGGTCTTCGGCCTTGTGCCTTACGCACAGAGATTTCTCCAGTTTCTCTGAATCTTTTGATGATGTTATGCACTAGGGGTGTCCCTGACTAAGGATTTACAAAGTCAAATCGGAATTTTCGAATCTTGCCGATAGTCGACTGATAGTAGAATCATATGATTGGGGGGCGGGGGCAAAATACATTACCAAGAGTCAGGTCAGACATTTGACAGCCAATTACTGACGTTAACACAGGGAAAATGTGTAACGGATGCCTCGCAGATACAAAAATAATGTTTTATGTTTTGATTAAAAGATAGTTAACATTAAACATCAGCGAAACCCAAAGAATTCACAACATTTTTATAATAGTTCTCTCATTATAACGTTTGTATATAATATAATATAATGTACGTAGGTTAGTTATTAATGTTCTGCATTTCTGTTTTAAGCTGCGCGGGCTGAAGATGACCAGTAGAATGAAGCATTTGATAGCAGGTTTTTAATCAATGGGATTTAACTCATCATTTATCTCATATAGAATACTCTTCGTTATATTAGGACTTATAGGCTATCTGCACAAAATGCCCCAAATTCATGAACGTGTCTGCACGGCTCTGAATGAACTCCTTTTGTGGACGCGTTCTTCATGCAACAACGTGCAGAAACACGGCAACTAAACTCTAAAAATTCACAGCGTTTTATTATAATAGTGTTGTCATTATAACGTTATGTATATGACAGTCCCAGTCATAATTATTAATATTCTGCATTGTTGTTTGTACTGCTCGCGCTGCGCACTGAAGAGATAATCACCGTAGTACTACAATGAAGCGCTTTACTGCAGCGTAACTCAACCAAATGCATCTTATACGAGATAAATAATATATACACGATATATATAAACCGGCTGAAAACCACTTGTACCCTACCTGATTGAAAAAATCCAGTCTTTCACTCTGCCTGTGTCCAATTGAGTCTTGTTAAAGATTTATATCCCTGCCGCCAAGATGCTCCTCTGTCGGTCACGGATTATGGAAAGTGAAACTTAAATCTATAGGGGTAGTTGGATTTATTCACGCACATTAAAATATTTATTTAAAGCTTCTTTCTTTTCAGATTCTTATTTACAGCATTATCTTAATAGGCTGTATATTAACTGTGGGAGAAAACCGGTAGTTCTATGTGAAATCAGACATTTAAGCACCCCCATATAGCCAAAATGGCATGATCATAACACACCGTGAATATTAGACTGTGAGATTGGTAGTCGAATCGGGCTCCTCCTATCGAAGCATCGAATCGCAGACTATTCGGGGTCACCCCTATTATGCACTGTAGATGATGAGATTTACAAAGCCTTTGCAATTTGATGTTGAGGAACATTGTTTTTAAAGTATTCCACAATCTTTTTACTCACTCTTTCACAGATTGGAGAGCCTCTGCCCATCTTTACTTCTGAGAGACTCTGCCTCTCTAAGACATCCATTTTATAGCTAATCATGTTATAGACCTGATGTCAATTAACTTATTAAATTAGTTGCTAGATGTTCTCCCAGCTGAATCTTTTCAAAATGTATTGCTTTTTCAGCCCTTTGTTGCCCCCGTGCCAACTTTTTTGAGACCTGTAGCAGGCATCAAATTTGAAATGAGCTCATTTAGTGTAAAAGTGTAAAATTTCTCCGTTTAAACATTTGTTATGTACTCTATGTACTATTGTGAATTAAATATTGGCTCATGTGATTTGAAAGTCTTTTAGTTTTAATTTTATTCAAATTTAAAAAAAAAAAAAAAAAAAAACGTCACAACATTTCCGGAATTTGGGTTGTAATTTTATAGCATTATTGTTACTATTAATAATAATAAAAGTTACAGTATCAATGGTAACACTGCAATAATAATTTCACATTAGTTGCGTTAGTTAATATGAACTAACTGTAGTGGACAGCACATTCCATGGCCCAGTTTATGGCAGGGCCCCTCTCTGACCACAGTAGTGGACAAAGGTTTGCTACATTTTGATTGGATCTTGTTGGACTAACATAAGCAAACTGTCCAACACCATCAGATAAAGATGCCAGGACAACAGCCAAACACCTCTTAGAGGGCAAGAAGAAGACCTTTGGTACAAAGCCCGGGAAGGACAGGACTTCCTATTGGTCAAAATGCAGTTTCTGCCCTTCACCCACCAACAGACTGATTCCTCAGGTTTTGGCCTGTGACTGCCATAAAAATTCATTAGGACCTCTGGAAACAGCAGCAGTGGGTGAAACAAACAGGGATCACAGAGTTCCATCCAAATCCATTCATAACTATGTTCTCAAACCTTAAACTGATGCAAACTACAACACACACATCTTATACTTATTCAGAGAAATAAGTATTCTCAGTGACAGCGACGTGTAGTGCAACATCTTACACAAACTCAGCTGTTAATGGACAAATGAATGCATGCATGACAGTTCAATCTTCTTCCATCATGTTTGGACTTAATGTGTTCGTAACAGTGCCAAAGGTATTCTGGTTGTGGTTTGGTAAGTGAATGATGCATTGGTAAAACTTTAGTGACACTTTTCTAAATGTGTGTTTGGACTATGCAAATAAGTTCCACAGGAGGAAAGAAGGGTGGGCCACACCGTGTACCCCCTCTCTGATGGAAATAGCCAATCACAGCCTGGAAATGGAGAAGCACCAGATTGCAATTTCCTCCTCATCGGAAAGAGATAAAGGTACCTTTCCAAAAGACACTCCTTGTTCTGAGTCTCCGGCCCGTAAGGGAAGGGACAGTAACAGACATCCGTTCTGAGTCTCCGGCCCGTAGGGAAAGGGACAGTAACAGAGTAACAGACACATCCCTTCTGAGTCTGAGTACTGCAATGGAAAAGACGTTAACAGATGAACCGTTCTGAGTCTCCGGCCTGTTACAGGGAAGGCAGCAACAGAAACAACCAGTTCTGAGTCTGAGTCCCAAAAGGGATAGACACTAACAGAAACACCGAAGTTCTGAGTCTCCCATCCAGAAAGACAGTAGCAGATACACCAGATCTGAGTCTCCGGCCTGCAAGGGTGAGACATTAACAGATACACAGTTCCTGAGTCTCCAGCTTTGAGGCAGCAACAGATACGACCACGTTCTGAGCCTCCAGCCTGCAAGGAAAGAGATAATCTACGTTCAGACTTCATTCAGAGTCTTCGTCCAGCAAGACAACAACAGATGCAGCAGGTCCTGAGTCTCCATCCTAGAGAGACAAAGCGGATCGACCAAATTCTGGGTCTCTAGCCCAGAGAGGCAGAAGACACACAGACATTTGCAACAAGGTTAAACTCCGGCGAGCAAACCTTCACTCCAAGGTACCTTCGCTTGCATGTTCCAGGCTAAGGTCCTTCTGCACCTACTTCAGGGTCACATCTGCGTTTTCCAGATTTTAGGACCCTTTGGTGCTCCAGGAGATCAGCATCCTCCAGTGCTTCGTGTTCAAGGCTGTCGAAACGGATTCCTGCTCCTTTCCCCACTGCATTGTTACCAGCACAACCAGTGGATGAAGTCACTGCCACCGGACTGCTCACTCACCCACAGAGAACGTAACTTATCACCTATCCAAACCTCTTCCAGAGACCTTGGCATTGTTGTGTATTATCAGTATATGATTTTTCTAATTGACATTACATGTTATATAGCTGATTGTAGTTGATAACAAATAATCTTTCAGGTATTTGTTTGATGCATAATAAGGTTCTTCACCTTACTTGTTTCAGAGTAGTGACAGTTTATCTTTCTAGATAACGTAGCTGTGACATAGCAACATCCAACATAATCACTTGCATTTTATGCATCTTATGCACTTTATTCCTTTTTCATTCATGGGATTCATTTAGTAGTTGTTGATTACTCTTGTCTATCTTTTGTTAATAAAATTTATTTTATTACACTTGTGTCTTCCTTGTGTTGATAATGCAGTAAGGTTCTACAAGTTAGGTATCCCACCAATCTTTCTTATGTGATGTACTCCTAACCACACCTTAAGTGACACATAATCCAAAAATCATAACATCACCTGTGACGTGAGTACCCATCACTACACTATTTCGCCTCCTTAGGTTGGCGAAAGCAAAATTCACTACATAACAATGAACGGAATTTTACATTTACTAATACATTTAATGCACTGAACTAACATGAACAACTGAATTTCATTACTTAACATTAACAAAGGTTAATAAATGCTGTAAAAAATATATTGCTCATACATTTTTCATGTTAAAGGGGTTATATGATGCGATTTCTTTTTTTCCTTTTCTTTAGTGTGTTATGTAGCTGTTTGTGCATGTATAAGATCTGCAGAGTTACAAAGCTCAAAGTCTCCCACAAAAAGATTTATTCTATCTAAAAGAGAAGGCTGATCCAGACCGGGCTAAAACGCCTCATTAAAACACGCCCCCACATGTCTACGTCACGATGTGGAAATATTTGTGTAATGCCGCCCAAATGTTCACGCAAAGAAAGAAGGCGTGGTTTCAATAACTGCAGTAGTCTTGATGCAGCTGTGTCAGGGAGACGCTGTGTATTTCTGTGCGAAAGCAAAAGCACTTTATTTGGCCTTCCGAAAGTAGATGCAGTTAGGAATCATTAAGATTATTTACAACAGAACAGCACAACCAAATGTTCGAATTTGTGCAACGCATTTTATGGACGACAGTTTTGTGAACCTAGGAGAGTACAAGGCTGGCTGTGAACAAAGGCTATTTCTAAAAAAAATGGGTCAATTCCGACTTTGCTATGACAATCTGGGCTTCTGAATCAGTGACTGTAAGTATGTTTTGTTATTAGTATAAGTATTTCCTATTGACTGTTCAAATGCGGAGTTTTGCGCAATGTAGAGTAACGCATCATGTGTGTGTGTGTGTGAGAGAGAGACAGAGTCACATCACAATGGAGTCAACTTTCTTAACCGCGGCTTGTTTACTGCAAATACATACGAGCATCATCACTGTGTCTGTTACGTGACTGTTGCCCTTTCCGGCTTGAACTGACGGTAAAACTAAGAACATTATTAACTGTCTTTATATTTACTTTGAAAGCTGAAGCTCACAATTATGGTAAGGGGCTTTATATTTCCCATGTGCGCTTGTGGTGTTCGGCCAATCACAATGCATTGTGTCAGCTGGCCAATCAGAGCAGACTGCGCTTGTCAGAAGGAGGGGCTTTGTAGAAAACCACAAGTTTGAGAGAGGCAGGGCATAGAGGAACTACAATAATGTCCAATATTTGAAAAATAATGTTTTTTGAACATTAAATCAAGTCAACATATTCTGTTACACCAAATACACAAAATAATGATCTTTAAAATAGCATCATTTGATCCCTTTAACTAATGAGACCTTATTGTAAAGTGTTACCCAAATATATATGTATTAATAATAATAATAATAATAGTTACTATAACAATTGTAACACTACAATAATAATTTAACATTAGTTACATTAGTTAACATGAACTAACAATGAACAATTTTCTACAGCATTTATTAGTCTTAATGTTAATTTCTATATTTACTAATACTTTTTATAAATTAAAATCTGATTATTAATATTATTTAATGCACTGAACATGAACAATGAACAACTGAATTTTATTAACAAACATTAACAAAGGTTAATAAATGCTGTAAAAATACGTATTGCTCATAGATTTTTAACAAATGAGACTTATGTTACCCAAATATATGTAATAATATGTATTTATTTGTAGTAGTGGTAGTATAGTGAATGTTAAACTATTATACAAATATAATATTCTCTAATATCCTTTACTTTCATCATATTGGTCATTCTGACGTTGTTGTTTTTTGGTTCCACAAAAGGATGTAAGTCATGCAGGTCTGAAGGCATTAGGAAGAGATAGATAGATGGATGGATAGATGGATGGATGGATGGATGGACGGACGGATGGACAGATAGACAGATAGATTTATACAGAGAAGCTCACATGCTAAGTCAAAAGGAGAAAGTTCTGTGTTATATTTGAGCTCTTTAGGCTACGTATAAGGTTACAGTAAAGTTTTCTTTCACTGTATTTTGTGCTGAAAAACAATTTGAATTTATCAAAAGAGACTGCCAGCACTATTGCCTGCACACTCTGATACAGTGTTTTCCCCAAACGTTTCGAGCGGGAGAGATTATGGAGGGAAACAGGGATGATGCTAGGCTTTTAAGAAGGCCGAATACCTTATTTAAATGAAAACAGCTGTGCTCGAATAGCATTAAGGCCGGCTTCGTCCTGTCAAGATTTCACATTTCTCTGCCTTTTTTTTTTCCAGCTTTTTTTCCACCTCTCCGGGTTGTGAGAAGTTTAAGTTGAAAATGGTTTTGGGAATCGTCTGCAAATCTCCCTTGAGCGGATTAAACTGTGGGACTGGAAGAACTTAGCCAGACAATTTCCAACCACGGCTAAATTGCTTAGATATGAGAGCGTCAGAGGAATAAATATTATTTTAAACCTTTAAAATGCACCGCTTTTTTCATCTCTCTGATTCCTTTCTTCTCCTGTCCTCTTTCTGTGCCAGCTCCACGTGTTTTAAATTACTCAATTTAACATAATGTTCATAATTGATCATTTAGTGGAAAACGCAAACATATCGTTTGCTGACGGGTTCCATATTTTGCGAGTGTGATTCGTTGTTTCTGGTGGAGTCAGGGGACAGCTGGTTGACGTTTCACACTCATCGGGAGTTGTGATCATGAAATGGGATGTTGGCCTTTTCTCACCAGTGATTTGCCTTAGTGTTTTCAAACCTGTCTAGCAGGCCAGCGTCTCACAGCAGGACCGTCTGGTTGAGTGCTGAGCTAGATGGGAAGGCTTCCCATGGGACGAGAGGGTCATCTCAGTGGGCACACATGAAGTTAATGGAAGGTATGGTGCACATGAAATCCTTTGCACTGTCATTCTCAGTAACAGCACAAAGACTATTTACTGAATCTTTGTCTTGAGCCAGATCTTATGGGAGCCTGTTTCCAATGTATATGTTGAAGGTAGTTGCAACTTTATTTCTCATAAATGAGATTCAATATCTCACAGTTAAGACATTGTTTCTCAGAATTGCAACTTTATAAAAATTGGACTTCATATCTCGCAATTAAAACTTTTAAGGTCAAATGTTTCTCATAGTCATACTAATCTTCGCATAAATGCAACTTTATATCTAAAATTTGTCTATACATCTCAAAATGTATATATCTCACAATATGACATACTTGCAACTTTATATCTCAAAATGTGTGTGTATATATATACAGGTGCATCTCAATAAATTAGAATGTCGTGGAAAAGTTCATTTATTTCAGTAATCCAACTAAAATTGTGAAACCCGTGTATTAAATAAATTCAATGCACACAGACTGAAGTAGTTTAAGTCTTTGGTTCTTTTAATTGTGATGATTTTGGCTCACATTTAACAAAAACCCACCAATTCACTATCTCAACAAATTAGAAAATGGTGACATGCCAATCAGCTAATCAACTCAAAACACCTGCAAAGGTTTCCTGAGCCTTCAAAACGGTCTCTCAGTTTGGTTCACTAGGCTACACAATCATGGGGAAGACTGCTGATCTGACAGTTGTCCAGAAGACAATCATTGACACCCTTCACAAGGAGGGTAAGCCACAAACATTCATTTGCCAAAGAAGCTGGCTGTTCACAGAGTGCTGTATCCAAGCATGTTAACAGAAAGTTGAGTGGAAGGAAAAAGTGTGGAAGAAAAAGATTCACAACCAACCGAGAGAACCGCAGCCTTATGAGGATTGTCAAGCAAAATCGATGCAAGAATTTGGGTGAACTTCACAAGGAATGGACTGAGGCTGGGGTCAAGGCATCAAGAGCCACCACACACAGACGTGTCAAGGAATTTGGCTACAGTTGTCGTATTCCTCTTGTTAAGCCACTCCTGAACCACAGACAACGTCAGAGGCGTCTTACCTGGGCTAAGGAGAAGAAGAACTGGACTGTTGCCCAGTGGTCCAAAGTTCTCTTTTCAGATGAGAGCAAGTTTTGTATTTCATTTGGAAACCAAGGTCCTAGAGTCTGGAGGAAGGGTGGAGAAGCTCATAGCCCAAGTTGCTTGAAGTCCAGTGTTAAGTTTCCACAGTCTGTGATGATTTGGGGTGCAATGTCATCTGCTGGTGTTGGTCCATTGTGTTTTTTGAAAACCAAAGTCACTGCACCCGTTTACCAAGAAATTTTGGAGCACTTCATGCTTCCTTCTGCTGACCAGCTTTTTAAAGATGCTGATTTCATTTTCCAGCAGGATTTGGCACCTGCCCACACTGCCAAAAGCACCAAAAGTTGGTTAAATGACCATGGTGTTGGTGTGCTTGACTGGCCAGCAAACTCACCAGACCTGAACCCCATAGAGAATCTATGGGCTATTGTCAAGAGGAAAATGAGAAACAAGAGACCAAAAAATGCTGATGAGCTGATGGCCACTGTCAAAGAAACCTGGGCTTCCATACCACCTCAGCAGTGCCACAAACTGATCACCTCCATGCCACGCCGAATTGAGGCAGTAATTAAAGCAAAAGGAGCCCCTACCAAGTATTGAGTACATATACAGTAAATGAACATACTTTCCAGAAGGCCAACAATTCACTAAAAATGTTTTTTTTTTTTTTTTTTTTTTTTTTTTTTTTATTGGTCTTATGAAGTATTCTAATTTGTTGAGATAGTGAATTGGTGGGTTTTTGTTAAATGTGAGCCAAAATCATCACAATTAAAAGAACCAAAGATTTAAACTACTTCAGTCTGTGTGCATTGAATTTATTTAATACACGAATTTCACAATTTGAGTTGAATTACTGAAATAAATGAACTTTTCCACGACATTCTAATTTATTGAGATGCACCTGTATATTGCAGTGTGACATCTCACAACTTTGACTTTCTCTTAATTCACTGAAATTGCACCTTCATATCTCAAAATGTGTCTATAGTGTATATCTTAAAATGAGAATGTGACTTCAAATGTTTCTCATTTCACACTAATTTTTAAAACAGAATGTACTTTACAGGTTGCATTTGTAACTTATGCAAAATGTACTTAATATCTTGAAAATGTGACTATTCTGCAAACTGCAACTGCATACCTTGCAATGTGACTATATCTCATAATTGAGACTGTTTCTCATATCAGTCATACACACACACACACACACACACGTGTGTGTGTGTGTGTGTGCGTGTGTGTGTGTGTGTGTGTGTGTGTGACCTACCTACCAGCAAAGCTATGCGCAAGTGCACCTAGGGCAAAAGCTGCTTTAAACGCAAAGGATGGTCACATGTTGATTTAATTTAGTTAATAGTTGATTTAATAGAAGTTAATTGATAAAGAAAATCTATTATGACATTATTTTTGACAGCATCCTCATTTTACAGCATTTTTACAGAAATGCCTAAAACTATTAACAGTACTGTAGCTTTGCAGGTAGGTTTCTTGAAGCATCATGGAGACGTTGCCACAGTCCTTCTGGATTTATTCTGTCTCAGTTTGTTCTGTTTCTTCATGTCACTCCAGACAGACTGGATGATGATGAGATCAGATCTCTGTGTGGAGCACTGGTTGTTGTCAGACTCCTTGTATAAACAAAAATCTCACTGGATTATTACTACTAAATACTATTATGTATATAAAATATTGTTTTTTGAAAAATAATGTTTAATAAACAATAACAACAGCCATCATAAAAGTTGCTAGGCAATTCAGTCAAAAGTACAAAGGCAGCACTATGTACAGAACTGAAGTTACATAAAATATAACGTGATGAGATTTAGCCCTCAGACAAAACTATTTACTCTGGAACAAATAATAGATTGAGACCAAAGACTGCCCGCGAGATTTATTCAGAACTAATTATATCTCATGTTTAACCACTATAGAGTGGTCAGAGCCAGCCGCAAATTCCAGAAAATCTGGCCGAGGTGAGGTGCTCTCAGCGGGTTTATGAGTGCCGAATGGCCACTGACGCCCTGGAGCTCACATCTCCAAAAAAGTCAAAGTAAATTTTCAAATAAATGATACTTTTATTTACAAACCGCATATTTGAAGTCTAAACAACTACATTCATGACTAAAAACTCTTAAAATTACATTCTGTGACGCAAATACAGGATTTTTTTTTTTTTTTTTTTTTCCAATTATAGTAGATTTGGGCATTCGCCATGACACAATATCACGAATATCTTCGGCAAGTGGAGTGATACAAATGGCTGGAGGAGCTCTTCTAATATCGCACTCTAATCAGCCAATCAGACTCGAGGACCAGAAAGGACTGTTGTATATATTATATATATTATATAATATATACAACAGTCCTTTAATTATATATATATATATATATATATACTGTATATATTCTCCCTATAATTTCAAAATTATAGCTCACTAAAGTGCTAAGTAGTCTAACCTACCTATTTTTTGTCTGCACTGTGTGAATTTAAGTGACATTAAATTATCCATAATAGGCTTTCATGTGTGGCATGTTATAAGCCAGTGTTATTTTTATGCTTTGTGTGTTTGTGTATCTAGATATACTAGGTAGTATGTCACATGACTCTCATAGTCATACTAACCCCGATAATCGTCTTCTTGTTCTACAATTCCTGTAATCGTCTCAGCCAAACAACCTGGCATATTGTGTTCTGCATATCTCACACAAAGCCTGACTCCTTTTCCACACTTTTCCAGACTTTTGACAGCTTTGTCTGCAATAACAGGTGTCTCCTTATTCTACCACATGCATCCCTGATTCCTCACTACCGAAGGCACAAAAAAAGCGACGTTTTTTTCTCCACAGCTCAAATCAGGCAGATGTTGGCTCAGTTTTGGTTTTCAGGGCCTCCCTTTTCAGTTTCAGCCCTCTCCCGCCTGTTTTCCACCCTCCCACCCCCCTCCGGAGTGCAGTATCAGCGAGGAGCCGCGACAGGAGAATCAGAGAGGGCCATCTGATCTAACTGACAAGTCCCTGGCAGATGTTTGCAGCTTTGTTGACATTTTCCAGCAAGCCCACTGAGCATCTACGGCACGTCCTCATCTTACAAGCCTAAAGCCGAGTTACTCGGAGGAATACGCAGACCTCACTTTCATTCATTTATACGGGTTATTTATTTACAGATATTTGTAACAGCCGTTTCAACTATTTGTGTACTAAAAATCACATTTCCACTTATATAATTTTATTTCTGACATGACGTACCTCTCATTTGTGTTGAAAAATCACGAAGGTGAATGCCAAGTCAGTACTTAATTAAATCAGACAGATGATTTCATGCATCAAGATTAAACTTAGGCTGGGAATTGCTCCAAGCTCTTTTAATACAGAATTTCCTTTCTTTCCCTTCCAGAGAGATTGAAAATTGCAAGTGGACAGGTATCTCCGACCTCCTTAATCCCACCGAGCCGTCCCCCCGTGTCACCTGGGCTCCATTGCCAAATTGGTTTGAACTCCTCCGATTTTACAGCGCACGTCCATATGTCAGTAAGGCTGTGAGATCTGTCGAGGAGCTGTCAGGGCGAGTTTAGGCCCCTGCCCTCGCTCTGGACATGGCCCTTACAGGTCTCGGATCGGGGCGGAGAAAGAGGGGACTTGTGCTCCCAGCTCTCCTCGACCTGTCAGCCATGTTTAGCACCTCTGCGTGTGACAGAGTTTAGATGGAGAGAACCACTTTCAACTCTTCCCACTAGATCAGTCAGGGATGGGGTGAGGGTCAAATGCAAGCGTTTAGAAATGCACGCATGTCAATTCATTTTTCAAAAGTTTGGGGTTGGAAAGATGTTTCTGAAAGAAGTCTCTTATGCTCACCAAGGCTGGATGTATTTGATCAATAATATAGTTAAAACCATAATATTGTGAAATATTATTACAATGATTGATGAATTTCATGCATCCTTTCTGAATAAAAGTATTAGTTTCTTTCAAAAAATAATTTGACATTAAACATTTAAATGGTAGCATAGATAAAAAGACTTTCTTTTCAGCCTAAATATGGTCTCAAAAAGGAATATTACATGCCAAAAACACATCTTTTCATCATTTATTCTTGCTGATTTATAATTTATTAAATCATTTTTTTACTATGATTTATACTTCTATAAAATGAATATCACGGCATAATTCACAAAAAACCTTCCTGTCCACCAGAGCTCTCACGTCATGTTTAAATTAAATTAAAAAATAACATTTTAAAATTGTAATTAAAAATATAACATTAGACACATAACGCCAAGTTTGCCATCAAACAACATTGGTTTTCGCTTGTCATGTGACCAGTTGTGCACAAGAAGCTTTACATACAGTAAGAAAGAAAATAATACAGGGTTGGAACGACTTTATGGTGAAGTAAATTATCCCAAAGGTTTCATTTTGTGGTTGTGTTTCCCTTTTCTAGGATTTTACGGTTGTGTAGTTACAGTAGAGCTGTCATCGCCGTCTTTATTGTATGTGTATGTTCTCCACAAAAACATCAAGTGTTCAGCCGGGTCAAGGAGCTTCTGTTAACACTTTTCAAACAGCATGTCCCAAGCTCTAATCTATTCTCCTGCTGTAATTTGTATTTTAAAACCTGCCCTTATTTTTTATTTCACTAAGCCAACACATTTTTATCTTTCGCACAGCAGTTTGACAGCCACTGACAAGTGAAGTGGAAAACCCTCTCATGCAACCTGCCCTCATGAAACCTGGGAAGGTGAAATCAATACGGTTTGTATTTTAAAAAGGCACTGATACGCGAGTATGACTCAAAATTACTACCGCAGACTGACATGCAGAAGTTATGAAGATAAAAAGTGACTCAAAACAAGGACAAAAGACGATTTGGTGACGGCAATTGATATAGACACTGATATGCTGAGAGCTCAGCGCAAATGGTAGTTGACAAGAGTGTCAGAAATACAATGGAAAAAAATTAAAATTAAAAGAGTGTGACGCAACGAAATGGCATTTCTGGTGAAATGGTGTTGGTGAAGGATGACTGAACTTCAGGTTTCAGGTGACCCATTCACACTTGCTTTCCTTTCCCCCCTCCTCTCTCTCTCTTTTTCACAGTTCTTTTTTCTTCTCCATTACTCGGACGCTGAATGATGGTGATTTGGTTGAGGCCCAGTGAGTGTCTGAGGAAAATTGGTTGGTTGATAAAAACGATGCTATCAAAGAGGGCTACTTTCTCATTTACATTTAGATGAGTATTGATTATTTATTTACTCAGTGGAGTGGGATTCTTTTCCAATCTTATCTCTCTCTCGTCTTGTGCTTGTCACCTGGTAGAGGGGGGGAAAGAAAGCGTACGAGAGATAGAGTTCTTGACACCACTCGAGGATAACAGCATTTTGCTGCACAGATAAAAGTTAGAAGGGTGCTCTCCCTTTGTCTCTTTTTTTTCTCCACTCGTTTCTCTTCTTCCACACCAATTTTGACAGAAGAAAGTTTGCAGAATTAAAACGGATTGCCCTGGATGAAAGGGTATAGGTGACAAGCTCTCAATTTGCCTCGGTAAAGAGTGCAACTTTTAGGATTTCAGCGAGCAGTGTGGTGTATTGGTGTAACAGAATTTTTATTTTATTTTATTTTATTTATTTTGGTCAATATATTGGCATATGTATTTGACTTAATGTCAAACTTGTAGCGTATATAATTTTTTAGTGACCATTGTGTCTCATTTCTTCCTTCAGACAGGTGCTTGTGGCATTGCTTAATTCAACAAATTTTGGGGGCGGTTTATTTTTAAAGTTACATACAGTACCTTAAAGTATTGGCTACAAAAAGCTATTGGACATTCAGACATTATTGCCCCTCAAGGAAGGAAGGAAGGAAGGAATGAAAGAAGGAAGGAACAAACAAACAAAAACTATTTTTAATTGAACAATATTGTGCTGTTGTGACAACATGCCCCAATAGTGTAAGCAATGGAACATTCTTTTAAAATTTAAAGGCTTTATAGCAAAAAAACAACAACAAAAAAAAACACTTGAAAAAGTGAAAATGTTAAAGATAACTTACAAAAACGTTAAACCATATATATACATTGAATAATCATCAAAGAAAAACTATATCACTGTATCATGGTTTCCACAAAAATATTAAGCAGCAAAATTATTTTCAACACTGAAATGTTCAAATCAGCATATTAGAATGATTTCTGAAAGATCATGTGACACTGAAAATTGGAGTAATGATGCTGAAAATTCAGCTTTGCCATCACAGGAATAAATTTGAAAATATATTAAAACAGAAAATGATTTTAAATAATATTTCACAACAATACTGTTTTAACCATAATGTTTGATCAAATGAATTTAGCCTTGATAAGCATAAAAGGGTTCTTTCATAAGCAATTAAAAATCCAGTCAACCCCAAAGTATTCTAAATGGTAGTTTATATATAAATGTTGTGTGTAAATATTTTAGCATGGTGAACAATTGGCCCAAAAAACACACAGTTCACTGAAATACATCTCACGTGACAACTTGCCCCGGTCTCCCCTATATACTTGTAAGACACATTGGATATTGCTGACTGTACTTTACCTGTACGTTTCCTCATTGTATGGATGGTGCGTGAAGTGACTGGGTGCTGTGGAGACAGCAGCAGGATGGGGGTACGTAGCTCTCTGCAGTGCTAGAGGACCCCTGACAGACCCTGCCTCTTCCTCTCAGCGCTGTGATGGAGAGTGAGCCGTCTCCTGAGGTGGCCTCTGTCAGCTCCGCTTTGCTTCAAAAGGAAGATAGGTAGCACAGCCGCTGCGGCCTGCGTCAGCCACCCATCTCCCTGCCCTCACCCCGTGGGCAATGCTAGGCATGGGATATCCCTGCAAACACATTGGGGCCGGACCTAGATGGTGTCACAGGAAAGAGGTCCATTAGTCTTACATAAAATACATTCAGTCATTTAATACACAGATTAATTTCCTCTAAATATAGTTAATCTTCCATCTGAATCAACATCCATTCATTTATAAGGATGAAGTGGACCAAAAATAAATGAGTTTAGGTTCAGGTGATTGATTGGCTGGGTGTGACCTCACAATAATTATAACAGCTTACCTCATGAATATTAATTAGGTGATGCACAAATAATTTAGCATTATCTTTTACAGTTTATAGTGAACAGATAACCTGGTGACATATTTAATTAGATCATTTAATGACAAACATTACCTGATGACAATCACAACAAACATGCAGCATTAAAAATAAACTCCAGCTGCACATTGTGATATATAGCTTCATCACTGCCACACATTTCATAAAGCTACTTCAAAAATGACACGTATGTACAATAAATTGTTTTGTGAGATCACAATAATAATCCACAAATACACACAGGCCATTTTGTATCTGTAACTATAAGAAAATATTGCATTTTGTCTTGAAAGTATGTGCTGTTTTGCATGTGAGGTTACTGTTATGCCCCATCTAGGGAAAAAGTGCAACATGAAAGGACTAGCACGGACAAAAGATTTTCAACAACAATATGTTTATTGGGAGTTTAAGTTCAGGAGCCGACAAGGCCAAAATAACAAATAAAATGTTCTTGTTTTCAAAAAACCTCTACCACACATACCCAAAATAAAATAAAATAAAATGCAATTCACTGCCTAACTTCCTAACACCAAAACAGAGAACAAAAAGATTCACAAACAAAAAGGGCGTCAGACTCCCTACTAACCCACTTTAGTATTTACAATATTTATAAAACTATTTACAAAGCCAAACAAAAACCAAGTTTAGAGGGCAATGCAAAAATCTGTCAAACAGGCAAATGGGTCAAATAAACCAGTATGTCTGTGATGCAATACTTGCAACCAAACACAAAACAAACAAAGCAAACAGTACTCACAATCTCACAAATCTCTTAATACAACCTCTTACACAAAAACTCTGTACTATACAAAACAAACTGCTCAGATCACAAAATGGCAAAAGATTGCTGCTGAGGAAGGGATGTAGTGACTTTTAAAGTTCTGTAGATCAATCAGGAGACAGCAACAATCAGCCTGCAGGAGCCAATCGGATGGCTTTCCCTAGGGAGAGCAGAAACACAGACAGCCCCAACACAGCAGGGAAAACAGAATAACCACAGGGTTGTAACAGTTACTTTTTAAAGGGTTAGTTCACCCAAAAATGAAAATTCTGTCATTACTCACCCTCATGTTGTTCCAAACCTGTAAGACCTTCGTTCATCTTCGGAACACAAATTAAGATATTTTTGATGCATCCTGTGAGCTCTCTGACCCTCCCATAGACAGCAAGTGCCGTTACACAATCAAGGTCTAGAAACGTAGCAAGGACATCGATAAAATAATCCATGTGACATCAGGGGTTCAACCATAATTTTACAAAGCTATGAGAATTCTTTTTGTGCGCAAAAGAAAAAAAAATAACAAATTTATTTAACAATTCATCTCGAAAACAACTTATCCTCTTGACGCAGCTGACACAGAACAGCATACGCTGTTTACGTTCAGTGGATACTCTCCAAAATGGCGCTAGGGTGATGTGGAGGAGACGAATTGTTGAATAAATTCGTTTTTTGTTTTTTTTCTTTTGTGCACAAAAAGTATTCTTGTAGCTTTGTAAAATTACGGTTGAATCACATGGATTATTTTACCGATCTCCTTGCTACGTTTCTGGACCTTGATCGCGTAAGGACCCTTGCTGTCTATGGAAGGGTCAGAGAGCTCTCAGATTCCATCAAAAACATTTTAATTTGTGTTCTGAAGATGAACGGAGGCCTTACGGGTTTGGAACAACATGAGGGTGAGTAATTAATAATTAATAATAATAATATTCTTCAGCACCAAAACAGCATATTAGAATGCTGCTGAAAATGCAGCTTTGCCATCACTAGAATAAATTACACTTTAGAGTATGTTAAATATAATATTATCAATATTATATTAATTATAATATTAAAATGATAAATCTTTTTCCACAGTATTTCTGTTTGACAGTATTTTTGATCAAATAAATGCAGCATTGGTGAACACTAGATTGTTCTTTAAAAAAAAAAAAAAAATGTTTGTTTCTAAACATTTTGCATCTTGGACTACAAAAACATTCTCGCCACTCATAAGAATAAGAAAATATGATAAAATCTTAAAATGGGTCACTGATGTCAATAACAGGTGAGCTATGCATATTGCTTGACTTCCTAAATGACATGTTGGAATGTTCTTTCTTTCTTACTTTCTTTCAGTTGTAACTCAGTTACAAATGACTTCTTTAAACAGATTACAATGAGTCAAAATGAGAGCTAGACAAATAAGTGTTGTCCAATACTTACCACATCACCACTAAAACAAACATCTGTCTGACTTACCAGACCTAAATGTCACTAAATGGATGTAAAGACGCATTTGGCAAAGCGCTCAGGGTGATTAACTCTGTGGGCCTAAAATGGGCACTGACTACCAGAGACTTCCATCGCTGCTCAAGAATGGGCATCCATTTTTCTTTGTTAGTCAGTCAGTCATTAGCCTAGTTACACATCTGGATCCCAACAGCACTTTAAGAATATGGACTGCTCTGACGAGGAGGGAAAAAAAAAGCTAATTAGCCAAACTGGAGAGGAACATCTTGTTTTCCTAGCCCCCCTAATGGATTAGACCAAGGTCTTTTGAAATGCAAACTTATCAAGGAGACACAGTTAGAGGATCTGTCCCCTTTGGAGTTGCAAGTCCCTGTCTACCGTCTGTCCTCTGAGTTAATGAGTAAACATTAGGATTGGCTTTACTCTATCACTTGCAACACAGCTAAACCAGAGTAAAGGGTAACTGTGTTAAGATTCTGTGTTCGATTTAACCGCTCAGTCTCGAAGCCAAAGTGTATTTAGTTTCACCTTATAACTGTCTGTCTTTACCGCTGTATTTGAAAAGAGGTGCTTTCAATGTGCTTTGTTGAAAATGCCCTTGGGGACCGAGGCCTTTTCTCTGTTAGTGCCAAAGATGGCAAAGGCTCTCCTGACATTTTGGGAACCGTTTCTAAAAGGGTAAACATTGCCCTGAGTTTCTGCCCTTCATTGGATGACAACTTTATTATATATTTCAAACATCTCTCCATCAATGTTATCAAAATGAAATTCTCATTATGAATCCAGCTAACAAAATATAAGAATCTTTAGCTAACATTCCCATTACATTATAATATATATATATATATATATATATATATATATATATATATATATATATATATATATATATATATATATATGTATGAATATTCTGTGGATGTTCAAAAGGTTCAGTTTTTTAATGTTGTTTCTTGGTTATGTGAACGTTAAGGGGACATTCCAATTTCTAATTTTTCAGACATTATGGAAACATTACTTTTGAATGATCTCTGAACATTTTGAAACAAGTAACATTTAAAATAATGAACATCCAACTAAAATGTAAAAAGTTCCATGAACAAATGTATAAATAATGTTTCTGTGCCAATATTTCCAGAAAACTATTAAAGATCAGACAATTTTAAACAAACATTCTATTATTTTACTGAAATAATATTTGTTCATAACTTTGATAGAACCTTGCAGGAACGTTCCATGTTAGCTGGGGTATCACTCGGTATCTTTATTCTTCCCTTTCAGGTCTCTTAACTTCAAATTGAGAGATCTGGTTGTGATAGAAAACTACATCTAATTCATTTCTGAATGCACTTGCAATCTTTTCTGTCCTAGTCTAAAGCAAAAACAAAAACAGCATGAAAGGGAAACTAATCTGATCTTCTTTCCTTTTATTGTATAAGTTTCATTTCATTTCAATGCGTCTCTTCCTGGAGACTACTACATATCTAGGTATCTCTTAGATAGAGGTCATCTGTCCAACAAGGAAAAAAAAAAAAAAAAAAAAAAAAGTTCCCTGCTAGTGTTGGGCTGTGCGGAAAGGACTGTGAATTTAATTGGACTTCAGTTAGGGCTTTCTAAATCCAGCTCTTTGGCATGACCTTGGAATAATGGCAGCACTAGATGAATAGAGAGGCAGAGGGGTTCATAAACAGCTGAATCTGGTCTTTTGTGTGGGCTGATCTGCAGAGGAAAGACAGACAGGGCTGGGATTGTTCACCAGACGGGAGAGCTAGGTTCACTATGCCCTTTGTCATGAAAAGTGTGGCATGACCTCGGGAGTTGTATGCACACAAAAACACACACACACAAACACAGGAATATAGATTTTTTTTTTTTTTTCTAAAATCACAATACTTTTTTAACTTCTGATTGTTCTTAGTGTTCTGCTCTGCTGTAGATCATATGAGATAATTCAAAATATTTAATATTGTAAATATTCTTCATGAAAAATAAAGGTTTTTAGCTGCTGAGCCACGGAAAATAGATTAGATAGATAGATGGATAGATGGATAGATAGATAGATAGATAGATAGATAGATAGATAGATAGATAGATAGATAGATAGAAATAAACAGATAGAAATAAATTTGACTGTTATTGGTATCCTGTTCTGCTGTATGAAAATGTACTTAATATATTAAATGTTTTTAAAATTAAATATATTTTTATAATAAAAATATTTAAGATAAATAATTTTAAAAAACAGGGTCTTTGTTTTCAATAAAATACAAGTATATTTGCGAGAGCATTTAGGGCCCCTCCCCTTGCCGTCCCCTGGTGTAGTTGTTGTGTGGAACGGTGAGCCTAGCGGGGTGTAAACAAACACAGTCTCCCTCAATGTCCTGACAAGGTAGGACCCCGGCCTGCTCTTGACCCCACATTAAATCCTCATTATGTCTAATGCAATCTGAGCCCAGCTCCTGTGCCACAAAAGAAAGATCAATTAACATGATTAGTGGCACAAACACTGAGACTTATTGGCCCATCAAATCTAAATTTGCTCTGTGTCATTCTATTGTTTAAGTTTTGCATTCACTTATTTATACAAAAGACATGTCGGTCAGCTGTTTTCATTGTTTTACTTGTCCAGCTGCTTTTTTTTTTTTTTTTTTGGCGCGCATAATCAATACATTAAAACACATGGAGCACATCTGTACATGACATGCAGGACTAATACATCACTGCACATCTAAAAGTGTGCCCATGGATATAAAGCCCCTGTTGCAGTGGCTGGCTGATTCATGGCGTTGAGTCCTCATTAAGCGTTGGTTGTGTTTTCTACCAGGTTTGATTCGGTTTTTAATTAATTTTCCGAGATGGCTCTCGGAGCTCCGTTGTCATATTAAAGTCCTGTGAGCTCTAGACCTGTCAGAGGGGAAGAAACGGTTATGGCTCATCCTGAGATTAATATCTCATCACTGGTGATGTATTACCTTGATAAACTGCAGCACGAGGTTCACTAATCAACATTTTAAAAATATTATGCATTTCCGCAGTTTGCTTCTGTATGATAGATGAACATTTGAGTGGACAGTGAACAGTCAACAAGCTGCAGTACCTGTACATCTCCAGGATTCAATTATTGTCAGTTGTTTTTTCGAAATTTTATATATTTTTCCAGAAAATATGGGGAAATATCTCATTTATCATTCTGAGGGATCAAAATATTTTGTCATTTGTGCAAAAAAGATGTCTGCAAATGTTTGTCTCATATTTTAACTGCATGAAGTGATGTTTGATGATGTTTTTGGTTGTTTTTCCTGATGGGGAAAGTAGTTATGTACAGAAATAAAACTGTGAATATGTTTATCCAATTAAGTCTTTTTCTAAATTATAATTAGGAATCATTTTTGATGCAGTATACTGAAGCAAAAAAGTTTTTTGGGTAACTTTCCAACAGTGTCCAAAAGTAACAAATAGCTAATAATTACATATTCAACAATGTAATTAGATTACTAATTACTCTCTCTAAAATATATTGCATTACTTACTTTCTAAATTCTATATCAACCTCGACCAGTTGAACAATGCAAGCACAGACATGAAACTGCTCTTTTAATTCTTTCTAATAAATAATATAAAATTGCATAAATTGTTGTTGAACTGAGCAAATTATATAAAGGGACAATGTTACATTAAAAACATAGATTTTACCTTATACATAAATTTTGATGTTAAATGCACTATTGGTTCATACAGAATTGTTCTATAGTCTATAATGAAATTACATCAGAAGTAACTGTAATTAAATTACAGAAAAATTAATAGTAATCCCTTACTTTACTTTTTTTTAAATTACAGTAATTAATTGCTTGGTAATGCATTACACTCAACACTGCTTTCAATTACAAAATCTAAATTAAATGACCTTAAATTCTTAAAATAAGACACATATATATATATATATATATATATATATATATATATATATATATATATATATTTTTTTTTTTTTTTTTTTTTTTTTTTTTTTTCATTCTTTCTTTAAACATAAAACCTCATTAAATGGCAGTATTTAAATGTTCAGATAATTTTACTGGAAAACAAGTCAAGAGGCACTGGAGGTCTAACCAGCAGGGTAAGTGTTAGTGTGTATATGCATGCGATATTAGCTCCCAGTGAAGTTTGACTTGGTGTATCTGGAAGCTGTCAGATGAGAAAGCTCTAAAAGGTTGGGACAGATCAGAGAAGATAAATGCTGAGTGGGGAGGACAGCTGTTTTGGAGAAGGGGGAACACCAGTGTCTCTCAATACTGGGGCCAAGGATCATCCCCAACAGCACAGAAGATGCCGGGCCCAGCATGTGTCCTCCAGAAGAACTTGTCCTCCTCTTTGAAGACAGATTAAATGGGCTAAACACATCTCTCCTGATGCATGCATATATATTTTATTACATAAAAATTTTTGTACACTGTTGGAATTAGGGCTTTAAAAAATATCTAGCAGGGGGCGCTACATCTATAATCATATATATATATATATATATATATATATATATATATATATAATATTTAGTATGTATAGTGTAACTATTATAAAATACACTGCAGTTGAATCAAACATTCATTTATACATGACAATATTCAATGTTTTCTCAGACTTTCAAATTATGGTAGAGGAAGATAACAGTCACAAGCAGTATTTCCCTTATGTCATGACATGAAAAAGAATCCATTCTGGCCCTCAACATACAGCTGCAATCTCTAGATCTCACTCAAGCAACAGCTAGTTATAATATGTCAGCAGAAATATTACAACCCCATTTGTTTAATGAAACTTGTTAACCGCGGAGCAGAAAACAAATAGAAGGGATTATCGGTTCACTCATTGGAAACATGTCATTTTGTGTTAGCATGAGAAAACTCAAGGACTAGAGCTCATGCCTTTGTCCTCTCAAGAGGGAAAACTGCTAATGGCCTTTGAAGGCAGAGATCGAACGCAGTCATAAAGACATGGCCATTGATGACCGACACAATATTATATTGTAATGCTAATAACATAACCAGATGATATGCCATGCATTTTCCTTATACTATATGCCACATGAAGGCAGCAGTAGATCAAACTGTATTTGTCTTTTGTTTCTACAACCCTGTTCAGGTAGGGAGCAATTTTATGTGTTTTGTTCAGACCCTTGCAGGGACAAAAATCTGGTCATTGTCTTGTGATAATCACAATAATGCAAAGGAAAACACACAAATCTTCGTCTAAACAAATCTCATTAGTAAGTCACTTTGGATGAAATTTTTCATTCTACCAAATGAATAAACATGTGTCTTTGCTCTCTGTGGAATAATACTTAAAGGAATAGTTCTCCCAAAAAATGAAAATTTGATGAAAATTTACTCACCCCCCATGACGAATTTGTTTCTTTGTTGGAACAGATTTGGAGAAATTTAACATTACATCACTTGCAGGCCTGAGGGGGAGTACATTTTAAGCAAACTTTCATTTTTGGATGAACTATTCCTTTAAAGTGCTCTGGGTGATTTTGACAAGATTGACAGTTTATTGACTCTGTTTATGGTTTTGTTGTGAACAATCATCTGTTCACTTTCCATCTGAATATCCTGTTTCACTCAAAAATTCATCAAGTATATCATAAACGATATAGGTTGAAAATTGTGTTTTGTGTTAATTTTGGAACCCTAACTATCTCACTTTTTGGACATATGGACCTTTTTATTAACATTAGATTTCTAACTAACGAATTAGGTAACAAAAGACTTGACCTTTTAAGTTAACTACAATAATTTGTGAAATTTGCATGACCCTGGCATTTCTCTGTGTGCAAACTAAGTTTGCCATACACACAGTCCCTGCCTAAACAGAACCTTGTGGCCAACAAAATGTTTTACCTCCCAGTGCCTGGGCCTTGACTGACAGCTGTCATGTCTTCGCCACACTCGACATGTTTGTCAGAAGCCATCTCCATGATGGACTTTATCTGAGGGGCTTTCCCTGTGATGAGACACATGCGCGCACGCACACACACACACACACACACACACACACACACACACACACACACACACACACACACACACACACAATGAGACCTGAAGGGAAGATCAATGAATCCATGCAACCCCTAAGGAGCAACTGGGATTGTGAATGGGATATGATTTATTAATTACTGCAGAGGAAATGAGAGAAAGATGCTTAGTTCTTAATTTATTTAATTTGAATTTTAGGATAAAAAAAGTTGGTATAGTTTAAAAAAAAAATTACTTTTTTTTTTTGTCACATCTGTGGACCTATTAAACTATATTTTTGGGCAAACCACGCGACACAATTTAAAATGTATTTCTATGAAATTAGAATAATATAATGAAACTTGATTACTTTTTATCTTTTATATTACAGATTTTATAAATCTATTTATTTTTTAAAATAAAAAATTAGTTTTTAAGAGTTCTGTATCTCCTATAATAACATACTCAGCACAACTCATTCTTCATTCACGGGTTTTGATGCCAAGATTAGCCACTAGTGTCCTCTGTTGCATGCTGGGAATGGGGTAACAGTGTCAATGCTTCCCGCCTCTACTCCCTTTACAGCCCAATCTGCTGTCTGCGGCCTCTCCACCTCATCAATGCACCTGGCGTTATATTTGACGTAGCACTGATTCATGGCCCTCTGCCCACAATCAACTAGCATAAATTATTCTTATTTACTCTCATAGTGATTAAGATGCTGTCACATAATGTCACTCAAGCATATTTTTATAGATCAAATGAAAATTGGCATCAAGGAAAAGCAGGTCAAGTTCATCAATTAAAAGAGGTGCTTTTTTATTTATATATTTATTCACTTCTCTCCCTCTCTCTCTTTTTTCTCCCCCTCTCTCACTAAATGGACTGGTACACATAAAGTGCTCTGTGAGTGATTGATTTTAGTATTAATCTTACATAAAGCATAACACACTTTTGCAAGAGTAATCACAATGGCAAATATTGACACAGCACAATTGCTCAAACCAAATGTATCTTAAGAGTTTCAGTGGACAATACTGTAGATGCTTTAGAAAAATGTTCATGCTGTTCACATTTTACCCTTAAAGGGACAGTTCACCCAAAAATGAAAATTCTGTCATCATTTACTTTATTACCTTCATGTCGTTCTGAATCTGTAAGACTTGCTTCTGCAGAACACAAAAGGTGAATTTTGGAAGAATGTCCTGGCCACTCTTTTCAGTGAGAAGATGAATAAGGACTGGGTCTGAAAAACTGTGAAATAACACAAAAAAAAAAAAAAAAAAAAAAAACATCATAAAGTATTGTTTATATAAATTTATATAAATAATTTATATAAAGATATAAGAAGTCATGCATTATGTTTGTTATATAACACAATTTTTAAATGTTAATTTAATAATTTAATATTGTTTTTGAAAGAAGTCTCGTGCTCACAAAGTCTGCATTTATTGAATCAAAATACAGTTTATTACAATTTAAAATAACTGTTGTATAACTATTTTAATATATTTTAAAATGTCATGTATTCCTTTGATGAAAAACTGAATTTTCAACAGCCATTACTTCAGTCTTCATTGTCACATGATACTTCACATGATAAATCATTCTAATATGCTGATTTGATGCATATTAACATTTCTTGTTATTTTCCATGTTGAAAACGGTTGTGCTGCTTATTATTTTGTGGAAAGAGTGGTACTTTTTTTTCAGGATCCTTTGAAAGTTCAAAAGGGCTTTTATTTCAAATAGAAATATTTTGTAAAATTATAGATATATGTCCAGTAAGTTAATGCATCCTTGCTTATTACTTTCTTTTAAAAAATCTTATGTATATATACTCAAATACATAGATTCACAGTATAAAATAAGTATACACATACAAATGTTTTGTATATAAATTGAAACACACATTTCATTTTCAATACATTTTAAAGGAAAACCCTATCAAAGATATTTCAGAAGGTCAAGGCTTTTTGTAGAAGGATTGTTATTTTTTATAAAGGCCCCCTGACAGGGCCAGAAATGAAAGCGTTAAAAATCTATGATCCTCAGAGCATGTGTCCGCGGAAAAAGAATGAGGTTCACCCAATGTTTTAAAGATAAAAAAAAAAATGCAATGGAAGAGAATGAGGGAAAGAGAAGAAGTTGAATATATATTTCACATGATAAGAGAAAAGATGAAGCAGAGGAAAAAAAGATTCTATTACCGGGGCGACAGTTACAAACCTGCCCTTGTGTGGAGTAGCCTCTGCTGAAAAGATTGATGCAATGAGTTCTGACCTTGGCTTGGAGCTGAAACTGGTGATGTATGTATGAGCATCTCCTTGCTAAATGGACCCAGATTTGTTGCGCTAATATACATGGAAGCCCAGTACCAAACTCACCACGGCGATAAATCAGCAGCCATTTTAGGTGTCATCTCTGGTTTATATTCCTCTTCTGTTTCTATTGCTCTTATCCATGTCACTAGCGTCATTTGAAACCAAACGGCATTATATTACTCTGTCGTCGCTGAGTTAATCCCAGTGGTACATTAGCAATATGGGAATTAACGTTTAAACATTGTAAAGAGTGACCATCTTCTAAAAAAAACGTTTGTACAGTACAACATCTATGTTAACTTCACCAACATTAGGCATCTTGCATATTATTTCATTCTGGAGTATCAAACTCATCTGAACCTTTTTTTCGACCTGACTTGACCGTGAACAACCCGAAATGAGGGCAAACGTTAAAAAGCTTTTTAGTGTTGTTACACCACAACAAAACAGCGGCACAGACGTGAGACCCAGAGGTAAACAAGGTTAGTCCTACACATTGATATATGCTTGCTATTCTAATTCACCCAATTGAGTTGCAGGAGACTTATGGAGGGGGTTATGGAAGAAAGCGTGTGCTCTCTGCTTCTCTTTCTTTTACTTACCCTTCTTGTCCTGTTCTGTGCTTTTGAAAGGGCCAGCCACTTTTCCTCACAACCTTTCTTTTTTCAATTCCTCCTCTGCTAGAGATGGGCGCTGCGGCACGGGGCTCTGTTTGATGACCTTTCAGTCTGTTTACATGTTTCTGTGGAGAAGGTAACCTTTTGCTCCCGGTGTTTTTCTGTAATGGAATGGTAGACTGGTGAAAAGATGAAAATGGAGAATGTATTGCCATGCTTGAATTAGAATTTCAAAACATGCGAAAAACAGTATGAAATATATTTATTCCTCGCTAAAACAGATGAAATCTTGAAATAAGCTACTGCCAAAATATTGATCAGTAGTCGTTACAAAATAAAAGAGTGTGTCAATATGC